>JBBPMM010000014.1:459-168048 GCA_038090335.1 Solioccasus polychromus
TAGGAATCCTCCGGAACATTCTAGATAGTTTCCCTTTTTCCCTTGGTCTGTGCACATCTTCTTTACCTATAAATACTTAGACTTCCTATGCTTGTACCTTAGCTAGTTCTACGCAATCCAAGTCTAGTAACCAGCAAGCCGCTCAGGACGAGCGAGACCTTTCAACATTCCCGTCATCCAGTACTCTCTTCTAGAAGCCTCCGTAATCACTCGGAGAGGGGTACGTCAGCAGATCTATATCTTCTTTGCCACCATCACACAGGAAGTACCAGAAGGAAGGGTAGATATCCTCGCCTGGGAGGAAACTACATTAGTCCTAATAATTCTAGGACTACCCCGTCGACGGATACGCATCTATCATCGACTTTATCATATCAGTTACTAGCTGAGTTACTAGCCTCAGCGTAACAGAGGCTGCCAGTGAGCATTTTGGATGCTTGTAGGAGGGAACCTTACTAATCACAGAATATACATCAACTTGGCTGCTCACATCTGTATGTTCCTCTACCACCTCTCTGAGTTTTCAGACAACTTTACCACTTCCTGTGTCTGTGTCTACCAGCAAGTCTGGGGATATTCTCTTGGAAAACTGGTAGTACATACACTGGCTTGTTCCTCACCCCTACCAGTTAGAACTCTGTCTTTTTTTCCCAAGTTCAGACCCACTGACCATATTCAGATGTCAATGTTCATCACTTATATAGTTGATTCAGTGTGTTCCATGCATACAACTGGAAGTTTTGGTTAACTGTTGGACATTCTTGATGGTCTTCCTGCTTTCCTGGGTACTCACAAGAATAACATTGGGTGATGAGGTTTTATTTGCATGCTATTGCTTTATCTATCAGTTTACCATCAACAGTGACATACATGCTTGTTACTGTGCTGATTTCATCACCTTGTTTGATGCCCAGAGTGAGTCAGTACTCAACACATGAGTTAAAAGTGTTGATCCTCATGATAACAGCAGTACTTGGGTGAGTGAGCACATCTGAGTGAGGTCTGCCATGCTGATTTGTGGTTTGTTGTATGTCCAGTACATGCCACTCAGAGCATGTCTAGCTTGTTATTTATTTATTTTCAATTGTCTGAAACAAAGTGCTTCTGATGCTGGCACATGGGAATTCTTTTCATGGTTGGTCAGAGCATATGGACATGAAAATGCAAGTCTCATCATATTACTCAACATCTCACATAATGCATATTGTACAGTTTTCTACAGTACATGGCATAGTAGAGCAAGAGAATCAGGCATACAAACTACATCAGCACACTTCTAAGTCAAACATTACAAAAGATTCAGCAAATACAGAAAATGGGTGCTTTGGATACTTGATCATCATTTCTTCTTTGAATGAGTGCTTGGTCCTGCTTCAGGCTGGTAAGCTCTACTCTTGGCTTTCTTTTTGGGAGGTAGAGAACTCTTTTGAATTCTCATACTTTTTTCACCCTGAATCATACCTGCAATTTCAGGGCCCTCATATTTCCTTTTAAATGACTGCAGTAACATAATATAAATTGAGATAAAGAAACAAGCCAAAAAAACTCACTTCATGCAACCTCATTGCTCCTGAGACAAAATTACACCATCCAACAGGACACAACTTCTTATGCCCCTCTGAACCTGCCCAAAGCTTTCCAATATGTTTTTCTGATACTGATTCAGCTGTAGCATCATCAGGACCAATAAAAATAACCCTCCAAGCTAGACTGGGTCTTCTTGCAGTCTCCCATAATTCATTGATATCAGATTGAGGAGATGTGTGTTTTCCAGAAATGGTTATCTGAATCAGATACACTGCATCCTCTGTAAACAAAGCACCATCAAGCCCTGGAAAGTTGGACTGTGCAGGCATCCAGTAGAAGGGCAGGGGTCTTTGCTTTAGCTCATCATTGGTTGTAGCTTTTTTTGTGCAAGTGGTCAGAGTGCTTGGTAATGACCCAGTGTCATCAGAATGCCACTTGATAGGAAATGTGTCACCAGAAAGTAACAAGTCATGACAAAACTCTTCAAACAAGTTTCCTGGCCCCACTCTGGAAGAAGGATGAGATAGCATGGCTTTGAAGTATTTGAGTTGAAGAGATCTGTCAGATGCAAAAAGTGCTTTTTCAACAAATTCCTTTAGATTCTCAGTGGGAATTATGACAGAGAACTCTCTGTCCTTAATATGCTGTTCTTCATCTTCTATGGCCTTCAAGAACAGGATAGATGAGGAACCTGTATCCTGAATATCAAGATCTAGAATTCTTCCAAGTATAATTTCAGCAGATTGCACAATTGTATGAGCACCCTTTTGAGCTTCTTTGGCAAGTGCAGCTGGCTTTTTTAGCCCTTTCATCAACAGCACCAAGGTGCGAGGAACACAGCCCCAATTGTTTGCAAGTGCAACCATGGTCTCAACATTCATGTCAAGAAGATAGCTAATTGGATCATTGCATTTATTGCAACAGTTAAAAGAAATAACAATTTACTCACGCAAGGCCAACCACCTCTTCAATAGACCATATATCCATTATAAGTTCATGTACACTCCATTGTTTACTCCAGTCCTTCCAATGGTCAACTTTGGGGGATGTTGACTGAAAGACACGAATACCATGTCGTAGGAATGCATATGGAGGACCTAATACTGAACTGTTGGAGTCGGTGAGAGCCCACAAGCCATGCTCATGAAGTAGAACCAATGGTTCATCAAGATTATGAATGGCAACACAATCCCTCTTGAACAGTGCAAATACAGCACAGTCAATCTGGAATGCCACATTTATCCCCTTTCGCAAACATTCAATGAGCATATAAACAAGGAAGTAGGTCTTTCCTACATGTTCCATGAATATTATGAAACACAATCTAAAATGTCAATTAACCCACCAATGCCGGGCTGACCAATAATATATGCACCATTTTCGAACACACCTCCAGGGTTCTCCTCAAATGCCCGGAAGGCAAGTTGATATTCATCCCTGATAAGCATCTTCTTACCATCATATAGTGCACATAGGCTTGTCACTGTAGTAGCATGTTCGCCAAAGTCAAGATATTGGATAGTTCGTCGTTTGTTTTGATATTCGTAAGACTTTTCTCCCTTGAAAATGCTATAATTGCCGTGCACTGCTTTTGCAAACTTAGTCAAACCTTCCAGCATTACATCCACGGTCGAGCGAGTCATCATTCTAAGTGAGCAAGTAACAATGCTGACAAGAGTAAGGGGTGAAGGTGATTAGAAACAATGAAGATAAGATCAAGAAAGGTGGCAGCGGAGGGCGAGAGCGCGATCACAGAGGAAGGTGAGTATGGTGCTCGTGGGAGAACAAGAGATGAAGTCGAACAGCGCGGAGAGGTAGGGGAGACGTAGTAACGATGACGAAGAGGCTGAGGATTTGGCCGGACGGATAGTATCAAAAGTAGGATTGTGGTAGTAACAACGCAAAAAAGATATGAGGGAGAACGCGGGAAGGAGTGGAGGAGGAAACGTTAACAGCAGGTCTGGATTAAAAAGGCACCGAATAAAAATGGGCGGAAAACCACGTAACAACGAGGGTGGGTGTGGGCGAGAAGGGGGCAGGCTTTAATAGGACGGGTAGTTAGGTTTGGAGCAGCGGCACAACAATGAAGAGATCTTGATGATGTTTGGCGAAAGTGAACACCCCGAGGTAACGACACGCAGGATCCACTGTATTTCACCCTTAGGGTAAAAAAATTAGAAGATACGGCAACGGAAAATGGCAATGAAATAGTGAGATGTATTTTAGAGGTGAGTGAGTGAATTTTGGAAAGTACGCACCAACGTGGACAAGGGTCAGTGCACAGGGCGAAGGATGAACGTTCTGAGCGTTGAACAACTGGAAAAAGGTATTAAAAATAGGGAAAGATGAGGCCATTCAGCAAAAGAAGAAAAACAAACGACATACCAGAAGTTTCAATAAATCACTCAAGGTGGTTTGAAATCTGCACTCGGAATAAAGACTTGGGTGACGATGCCTCGGATATTCATTCTCCGACCGCCGACTCGGCCCGCATGTAACCACAGACAGTCTTGAAGACGACTTGTTCTATGTTCCAAAATATTTATCAGGTATGTAGAATGTGAGGATTCGCCGCACTAATCAGCCGCCCTCTTGTCAGTCGTCGCACACCGCCGAGTACAAGCATCTCGTCCGGAGACACTTCAAATGCACAACGTATTACTGTATCCTCGTGAACCTGTTTGCCAACTCGGGCAAGCCTTCGGAAGAAGGATAGCAGCCTATACCGTTGGTCATTGCAATACACATGCCGATTGTGTCTTTAATCTCCCGATTCATTCTGAGCATGCAGAAGTCAGCTGGTCATGAATGGTCATCGCATTCGCCAATGCTATGCAGAGAATGGAAGAGACACCACTGGGAAGTGCATTCGGAACAGCATTTATTGTAGTAACGGAAAGTGAATTGATCAGATATAGAGCACGATGCCACGTTTTTGGACAGCACCGTGCAGATAGTGTCTTAAGCATCCGGACCAGACACACGCGGAGGTGCTTCCTTTTCTACTACGTCTAGAACGTACGAAACGAGTGTCGAGTGCAGCGTGACCGAAATGAACGAATTATTGGATCTCGACATGACCAATCTACGTCATATCAGCGTGGCATCCACCCACCTGTGTACACGGAAGAAAGAGGAAGTGCATACATAGAGGTATCGATCACGGATCGCACGAACGTCTGTCCATCAGGCCTTTGCACGGCATATGCGTTACTTTACCAATCAACGCTAAAGACGGTGGTTCGTACATAGCGACGTACGGGTCGACGCGATCACTAACACGGTGTCTCGAAAGGAAAAAGAATGAACTTGCTGAAAAACAGAGAACGCTACCTCTGTGTGCCCAAACACGTCATGCCAACCCATTCTCAGAGCCTCTCGAATCGCTCTTGGTGTTCCTTTGCGCTCTCTACGCCGTCGTTGATGTGGGGGGTGTCCTTCTCATGTTACGTGCGTGGATTCTGTACCTGGAAATAAGTGCCACAAGGCTCCGTGGCAAAACCCGCTACGGGCACAAAGTAAGAAGCAGAAACGTATAAATACACGATTGTCGCGACTGATGGCGAATCGGCAAATGTTCTCTTCGGGCCTCCGACTCTGTGCCCGCATTCGCCAGTGTCTGTCAATGAAAGGGGGGGAATAGAGGCCCTTTGCTATTAAACGAAGACGTGTCTCAGGCGACCTCTTTGGGACTTGAGAGTGCATAACTAAAAACATCCAAATCAAGCAAGTGCATAAATATAAACAAATATAAACTTCATATCCAGAGATCCCATGCTACCCGCTACGGTGTTCCAAATTTGGCAAGTGGAAGTTACCATGTCCTACACTCTAGTCCGCACTTTGCTAGCTTGCCACTCCCGTGCTCGTGCTCTACCTTCCCTTTCGAATTTTCAGTGTGTCACAAAGATTCGCCGATTCAGGCTCATACCTTTCCCTATTCTACGCAGAAGCCTTGCAGTGACACGCTGCGTGCAATATATACGTCCCTCCCGTGTCAATAAGTCGGGCCCAGACACAAAGAAGGATACCAACGTCAGTACCGAGTCACCCGAACGACCCACCCTTCGCGAAAACATCTATACTCTCCCAAACTTCCTTACTGTCTCGCGCATCCTCGCGTGTCCCGTTCTCGGATGGTCCATCTTCCACGACGACTTTTATCTTGCGACCGGTCTGCTCGTCTACGCTGGCTTCTCTGATCTCGTGAGTGGTGCACATTGCTTCCCAAATGGAAAACTTATTTGATTGTACACGCCTACAGCTCGACGGGTTCCTCGCAAGGCGGTTCAACATGCACTCCGTGCTTGGTTCCATCCTCGATCCTACTGCTGATAAGGCATTGATGACCACGCTCACTGTCACGCTCGCCGTCAAGGGCATGCTCCCACGTACGTGCCCGACAGCCTTGTTTCCGGCCGTCCCTTGATTACCCGTGCAAACCAGTATGGCTGGCTACGATCGTTATCGGGCGCGACGCACTTCTCAGCCTATCTGCGTTCTACATCCGCTACACGTCTTTACCTCACCCAGTAAGCGGTTATTAGACACAGTCGAACACACTATCAACCATCTGTGCAATGTAGAAAACGTGGCGTCGTTATTGGGATTTTTCGATTCCGTCTGCCGAAGTACGTCCGACGACAATCAGCAAGGTATATGCATCCTTGACGCAAAATATTTACGGTTGATTGTTATTCATAGTACAACACGGCTGCGCAGCTTGCACTGATGTTTGGTACAACCATCGCCCCAATAGGTCCAGCACTTCTTAGCACACATCTCCCAGAGATGCAGTACGACTCTTACCTTGCCATCGTACGCAGCCACTAATGCCCTCTTGATAGGGCTCTCGTTGCCGTAACCACCATCTGGAGTGGCTTGTCCTACGTGTCCTCGAAAGACGCTGTCCGGGTCATTTCGGAGACGCGCAAGCAACGTCCACCCCCATCATAATATTTCATTACACCTTCAGTGCTGAGATTACAATAATACGCACTATACAACATGACCAAGATACAGACAACAGCTCAGGTATTCATGCACTGGTAGCCGAGACATATCCATGATATAAATTATTTATCTATGCTGGACGATCGCTCTGCATTGATGGACTTCTTGTAGAGCATCCGCAACCGCTTGCTTGCTTCTCGCCAATCATTGCTGGCGATCACGTCACAGATGAGAAGCTGTAAGCAAGACAGTCGCAAGAACGCACTTTGCATGACGAATAAATATGATGCATCAAGCCGCGCTCTTGAACGTCCGCCATTTGTTGACTATTATGGGCGACGAAAGTTTTGGATATCCTATTCGCGATATGCAAGTCAAGAAACGCTTGTCGCTGATCGTGGATATGTTAAATCAATGTGATTAGGAGAGACGGCGCACGATACCTTGCTTCAAAACTTGCCAAAAGTACGAGGAGGCGATGCTTTTGATAAGTGAGATTGTCCCGCAATGTCGATTCTCGCTAGTGAGTACTGAATCTGAGCAATCAACCCTTTACATTCTCCTTTGTGTTAGGCCTTCAGTTCGTCGATCTGACCGTCATCGCTACAAAGAGGACATTATAACGACCATATAAAGAACTGGAAAAAAAACACGCACGTAGAGCAGACGTGTTACTGCATCCTCTTGACCTTTGCCTTTTGGCTTTCGAGCTGGTCATTGAGGAGATGGGTCTGGGTCTGCGCTTGTTTTCGTGCACGTTCAGCCTTGGAGTTTTACCTCTCTTGAACTTTCTCCTTTGCTACCCGGAGCGTCTTTAGATCACGACCAAAGATCTCGGCATCCACGGGCGTGTTTTAGCTCCGTCTCCAGCACGGCAATCGTTCGACCATTGTCTGTCATTTCCATCACCATCCAGTTCCCTTCTTGCTCAGTCCGCTGGAGCTTGCCAGCCTGGTTTGAAAGCGCCTATCAGAGTTCCTCGATCCCAGCGAGATGAATGTCCAGTTGCTGACGTCGACTTTCGTGCGATTTCTGCGACGCCGAGTACTCGTTCCGAAGTTTGTGGGCCCGCTTGTAACGAATTCGAGGTTAGTCCTGGGTAGCAAACTGTCTTTAAAAAACGTACCTCGGGGACCTCGGCGTTTCGCTGTTGGAGACCTTTATGATCTCGTGCAAGAAGGGAACGCTCTTGTCGTAATTGCTCGATTGTGCACACGTTCTCGCATTCAAAAAGTCTTGCCTTTGTTCTGCATTCGTATTCGCTGCAAAGTCTTATTTCAGACAAGGATCCATATGCAACGCACATCTGTGTGCCTCGGAGCTCGTTCTCTAGTTCGTGATTGTCCTGCTTCGCTTTTTGCAATTGATACTTCACGTCGTCCATATCCTAGGTTTAGTGTCAATGGACGGATCATAGGATAGTATCACATCGATTGCCATTTCAGTGCGCTGCAGCTGCCGAGCAACGTCTCCGATCTCATATTGCAGACGTTCCTGTTCCGTGGACATCTTTCTGAGACGAGGGCATACTGCCTGCAGTTCCGCCTCGAGATCTGCGATTACTGCCTTGGCCTTGTCGGCCTCCTACACACAAAATGTCAATTAATGCAGATTCACGAGTTGAAATGCCTACCCCTTGTACATCCACTCTTGACCTGCGGCTATCCCGTTCCGCTTCGACCGCCTTCATAACTTCCTGCTACGCATTGCGTATCTCAATGTTCATACGGTTCGCGGCGTCCTGACGAACAGCCTTTTCGCCCAACAACTCTTGGGTGCTTGAGAGCCATGGACTGAACATGTCGGTGAATGGGGGAAATACTACTGTTGTTGACGACTTTGTACGGGGTCACCATGTCCGTATTGTTACTCTTCAAAGTCTCGACACGCCTCAACGACCTCCTTTTCGCGTTCCAACACCTCGATTCTAGTGTCCTTAGTCTTGCTGGTGGCTCGGCGAGCGGGAGACTACTGAAGAAGGGCCATAAGTCTCGCAATCTCTCTGTTGGCGTCATCCAGTTCCGCCTCGAGTCTCCTCGGCTTCATGATTGCTCAGCGGGTTAACATTCGACAAATTTCGTTGTCTTTCTTGGTCGCGTTCCAACGCCGTCAGTTTACTTCTCAACTCTACCATCCTCTCTTCGTCTGCCTTCACCTTTTCGTCCGCGGCTTTCAACGCCTCTTCCATCTGTCGGGCGAGTTTCAATACCCTATCAACATCTCTATCCGGTCGTTGGTGTGCTCTTCCTCCACTTCGTACTGATCGACGCGGTCCTGCGCGCGCGCAAGCTGTCCCTGAAGTTCTTTGACGCGTTCCGCCGCACCCTCCTCCAGTTCTGCAATATACACCTTGAGTGATCGCATTTCCTCGGCGGTTTCCTTCTCTCCCTGCGCCGCACACCTTGGAGTTCAGTCGGTTTATCCGACTTGATCTGCAACTCGCCTTCAAGACGGTCAAGGTTGGTGTCGCGTTCAAGAAGTTCTCGTTGCAATTTGGAAACTCTTGCAGTCGCCCGCGTGAGATCGGTACTCATCTCGTTGACTCTAGAAATCTTTTTCGGCGAGCTTGTCGGGGAGTTTCTCTTCCTTCAATTCTTTCTCGAGTCCGATAACCTTTCGCTGGAACGCTGCATTCTCCTCCTCGAGTTCTGTCGCGTGTACGGTGATTGATTGCAGATCGCTGCTGAGCGCACTGATCTTGGCATTAGCATCCTTCAAGGCACCGCCAAGCTCTCTGCCGCTTTCTAAAGCATTCTCAGCCTTCGCAGAACGCTCAAGTGCGAGATTGCGTTCTGTTTTGAGATGGTCGCGAACCTTGACTGCCTCGCGCTTGATCTTATTGATCTCGTCGACGGCCTCTTTGTGCTTCGCTTCCGCTTCTTCAACCCTCTTCTCCAGCTCGCTGAAGACTTCCGAGACCCCTTCTTCCACCTCCGCCATCCGCTCCTGCCACCGTTCCTTATCCCTCGCCCGTTCACTGCGTTCCTTTTCCAGGTCCCTGACCACCTGATCCTTCTCCACTGTCATCTGGTCGAGGCCCTCTTCCATCTTCTGAACAAGCGCTTCTAGTTCAAGCTTTTTGCTTTTCTTTGGCCCATCCCTCCACATCAGATTCCTCCTCCACATAGCC
The DNA here is from genome assembly GCA_038090335.1 of Solioccasus polychromus. Lineage (NCBI taxonomy): Eukaryota > Fungi > Basidiomycota > Agaricomycetes > Boletales > Boletaceae > Solioccasus > Solioccasus polychromus. Next base: position 10,070 of record JBBPMM010000014.1, read on the forward strand.
CACTACGCTCCCGGTACTTGTATGTCTTCCCCCTCCCATACTTTCGATGCTCAGCCGTGGGCCATGCTTGACCTATTCGTACTTCCATGGACACGCGACAAGATCAAGTTTTCTTCTTTTTCGAACGCCGATTAAGCCCACACAAATGACCGTTTAATTAGCTTTTGTGCATCGAAACGGCCCATCTTGCCTTGCTCGCCAAGACCGACGGCGGGGCCATAAGAGGTATTGGCACGAACGTGGGCTACAAGATCTTGCGAAGATGTGGCCGAGATGACGGGCGCGCATTTGTCTGCAGACTATGCATATGCTTCTGCGCATTCTGACCACGCAAAAGTAGATATCACCCCACATTCATCAGACAACATTGATTTTTGCATCTTCAAGCATTTTCTCTCCCTCGTATTGCTGTTCTTTGAAACTATCGATATCCCCAGCCTGCTGAGACGAATGATAACCAAGATGTCAGGGATGGTCTCGTCGTTCCAGTCGCAGAAGAGAGCAAGACTCTTGATGCTCTTCTCCGCTTCTGGTATCCAAGCATCTTGGCAGATGACCCGAAACTGGGGCACTCAAGGATATCATAGATGACATTGAGGCAAATATTTTCTTGATAAAACTGAAAAGAAAACTCTCTGGGCGATCTTGAACTCAAAACTCCTTGAGGCTGCCAGTGAGCATTTCGGATGCTCGCAGGAGGGGACCTTACTAATACAGAGTATACATAGACTTGGCTGTTCACATCTGTATGTTCCTCTGCCACCTCTCTGAGTTGCCAGACAACTTTACCACTTTGAATGTGTCTGTGTCTGCCAACAAATCCAAGGGTATACTGCATATTCTCTTGGCAGACAAGTAGTACACTGGCTTGTTCTTCACCTCCACCAGTTCTATAGAAGCATGTCTTTTTTCCTAAGTTCAGAACCAATGACCATATTGTTGGCAGTCTTCCTGCTTTCTTAGGCACTCACATAATGCTGGCACATGGGGAATCTTTTCATGGTTGGTCAGAGTATATGGCCATAAACACAAGACTTGTCATGTCATTCTACATCTCATCTAATGCATATTGTACAGTTTCCTACATGGCACAGTAAAACAAGACAATCAGGCATACAAACCACATCAACACAGTTCTAGTCAAACATCACAAATGATCCAACAAATACAGAAGATGAGTGCTTTGGATACCTGATTATCATTTCTTCTTTGAATGAGAGCTTGGCCCTGCTTCAGGCTGGTGAGCTCTAGTCTTGGCTTTCTTTTTGGGAGGTAGAGAACTCTTTTGGACACTTGTACTTTCTTCACCCTGAACCATGCTTGCAATTTCAGGGTCTTCATATTTCTCTTTGAATGACTGCTGTAATGTAACATAAACTAAGGATAAAAGAAACAAGTCAAAAATATTCACTTCTTGTAACCTCATCTCTTCTGAGGCAAAACTACACCATCCAACAGGACACAACTTCTTGTGCTTCTTTGGACCCGACCAAACCTTACCAACATGTTTTTCTGATACTGATCTTGTTGTAGTGTCATCAGCACCAATAAAGACAACCCTCCAAAGTAGACTGGATTTGTTTGCATGGTCCCATAGTTTATCTATCCCAGGTTGAGGAGATGTATGGTTTCCAGAAATGGTTATCTGGATCAGATACACTGCATCCTCTGTAAACAAGGCACCATCAAGTCCTGGAAAGTTGGATTGTGAAGGAATCCAGTAGAAAGGCAGAGGTTTTTGCCTTATTTCATCCTTGGTTGTAGCTTGCTCTGTGCAAGTGGTCAAAGTGCTTGGTAATGACCCAGTGTTGCTGGAATGCCACTTGATAGGAAATGTTTCACCAGAGAGTAACAAATTGTGACAAAGCCCTTCAAACATGTTTCCTGCCCCTGCCCTGCTAGAAGGATGAGATAGCATGGCTTTGAAGTGTTTGAGTTGAAAAGATCTATTAGATGCAATAAATGCATCTTCAACAATTTGGTCAAGTTTCTTGGTGGGGATGATGACAGTAAACCTCCTGTCCTTAATGTCCCTTCCTTTATCTTCTATGGCCTTAATGAACAGGATGGATGAGGGGCCTGTATCCTGAATATTGAGCTGTAGGATTCCTTGAACAATAGTTTCAGCAGACTGTGCAATGCTATGAGCAGTCTTTTTGGCTTCTTCTTCAAGTGTAGCTGGCCCTTCCAACCCTTCCATCAACAGCACCAAGGTGCGAGGAATACAACCCCAATCATTTGCATATGTAACCATGGTCTCAATGTTCATGTCAAGAAGACAGCTAATTAGATCATTGCATTCATTACAACAGTTAAGAAAATGACAGTTTACTTACGCAAGATCAACCACCTCTTCAATAGACCATATATCCATTATAAGTCTGTGTACTTGCCATTGTTTACTCCACCCCCTCCAACATTCACCTTTGGGGGATGTTGATTGAAAGATACGAACACCATATTGTTGGTATGCATCAGGAGGGCTGAATACTGAATGATTGGAGTCAGTGAGAGCCCACAAGCCATACTCCTGATCCAGAATTTCCGAATCTTGAGGATTATGAATGGTAACACAGCCACCCTTGAACAATGCAAATCTAGCACCACTGATCTGGAATGCCACATCTATCTTCTTTCGCAAACATTCAATGAACATATAAAGGAGGAAGTAGGTCTTTCCTATATATTCCCTAAATATTATGAAGCATAATCTAAAATACCAATTAACTCACCTATGCCAGGCTGACCAATAATATATGCACCATTTTTAAACACACCCCCAGGGTTCTCTTCAAATGCTTGGAAGGCAAGTTGATATTCATCCCTGATAAGCATCTTGTCACCTCTATACAGTCGACAAAGTCTTCTCACTGCAGTGACATGTTCACCGAAGTCAAGGTATTGGATGGTTCGAGGTTTGCCTTGATATTCATAAGGCTTTTGTCCCTTGAAAATGCTACTATTGCCATACACCGCATTTGCGAGCTCAGCCAAATCTTTCTGTATCATGTCTATACGGAGCTGCTCGCTTGGCTGAGTCATTGTTCCGAATGGGCAACAAAAGTAACAGTGCTGATAAGAGGGAGAGGCGAAGTTGATTGGAAGTGGCGAAGATAAGATTAAGTGCAAGAAAGGCGGCGAAGGCCGAGAGCGTGATCACAGAGGGTGAGTGTGACGTTCGTGGGAGAACAAGAGTGGCACGAAGAGGTTGGGGGACGTAATAGCAATGGTGAAGAAGCTGAGGATCTGGCAAAACGGATAGTATCGAGAGCTGGATTATGGCAGTAATAACGTGAAAAGAGGATGGGCTATTGAGGGGAAGGCGGGAAGGGGGCGGAGGGGAAAACTTCAGCAGTAGGTCTGGAATGAAAGGGCGCCAAACAGAAATAGGCGGGTGACCACGTAACAACAAGGGTAGGTGAGGGCGAGAAGGGGGCAGGCTTTAATAGGATGTGTAGTTAGGTTTGGAGTAACGGCACGATAACGAAGAGATCCTTGCTGATGTTGGGGCGAAAGTGAGTACGCAAAATCCACCGTTTTTCAGCCTTGAGGAAAAAAATTGGAGGATACAGCGACAGCGAACGGCAGTGAAATAATGAGAAATATTTCAGAAGAGAGTGAGCAAATTTTGGTAAGAGAAGAAAGATGCTGCACGCACCAACGAGGCAAGGATCAGTGCTCAGGGCGAAGGATAAACGTTCTGAACGTTAAACAACGGGAAAAATGCACATGAAAATAGGGAAAGGTGAGGTTGCTTCAGAAAAAGAATGAAAACAAACGACGTACCAGATGTTTCAATAAATCACTCGAGGTCTGCACTGCGGAACAAGACGCCTCGGATATTCATTCTCTGACCTCCCGGCTCGGGCCGGATGTAACCTGAATAAGAATTTAATACGGTGTATGTGTCCAAATTTGGCAAGTGGGAGTTACACTTTAGTCCGGACTCGTGACCAGTCCTCGAGAGACCTGCTTGGGCGCTTGCCTCTTCTAGACGGACTGGTCACGAGTCTACGCACTTTGCTAGTCTTCCACTCGTGCTCGCGTTCTACCTTCCCTTTCGAATTATCAGCGTGTCACAAAGATTTCCCAATTCAGGCTCATACCCTTCCCCCTTTCGCGCAGAAGCTTTGCAGTGACACACTGCATGCAATATGTACCTCCCTCTCGTGTCAATAAGTCGGGCCCAGACACAAGGGAGGACACCAAGTCAGCGCCGAATCACCTGAACGACCCACCATTCGCGAAAACATCTATACTTTCCCAAACTTCCTCGCCATCTCGCGCATCCTCGCGTGTCCTTTTCTCGAACGGTCCATCTGCCACGACGACTTTTATCTCACAACCGGACTGCTCGTCTACGTTGGCTTCTCAGATCTCGTGAGTGGTGCACATTATTCCCAAATGGCAAACACTGACTGTGTACTTATGTGATTGTATACTTCTACAGCTCGACGAGTTCCTCGCAACGCGGTTCAATATGTATTCTGTGCTTGGTTCCATCCTCGATCCTGCTGCTGATAAGGCATTGATGACCATGCTAACCATCACGCTCGCCGTCAAGGGCATGCTCTCACATACGTGCCCCACAGCCTTGTTTCCGGCCATGCCTTGATTGTCCTTACAAATCAATACGGCTAGCTACGATCGTTATCGGGCGCGATGCGCTTCTCAGCCTGTCTGCATTATACATCCGTTACACGCCTCTACCCCACCCAGTAAGCGGTCGATGGATTCAGTTGTGCACACTATCAGTTGATTGTACAATGTAGAAAACGTGGCGTCGTTATTGGGATTTTTCGATTCCGTCTGCCAAAGTACGTCCGACGGCAATTAGCAAGGTACGCACATCCTTGACGCAAAACATTTGCGATTGATTTTTTTTTTCATAGTACGACACGGCTGCGCAGCTTTCACTGATGTTTGGTACAACCATCGCCCCAATGAGATCAGGCACTTCTTACCATGCATCTACCAGAGATGCTGTACGACTCTCACTTCGCCGTCGTACGCTGCCACTAACGCCCTCTCGATAGGGGTATCGTTGCCACAACCGCCATCCGAAGTGGCTTGTCCTACGCGATCTCAAAAGGCGCTGTTTGGCCATTTCAGAGACGCCCAAGCAGCATTCACCCCCATCATAATATCTCTTTACACGGTTCGATGTGACTTCAGTGCTGAAGATTACAATAACATACTATACAGCATGACCAAGATACAATTCACACACTAGCAGTCGAGACAATATCCATGATATAAATTATTTATCTGTGCTGGACGATCGCTCTGCATTGATGGATTTCTTGTAGGGCATCCGCAACCGCTTGCTTGTTTGCACACGCTTCTCGCCAATCATTGCTGGCGATCCTGTCACAGAGATGAGAAGCTGTAAGCAAGACGGTCGCAAAGACGTACTTTGCGCGACGAATAAATATGATGCACCAAGCTACGCTCTTGAACGTCCGCCATTTGTTGACGACTTTGGGTGACGAAGGTTTCGGGTACCCTATTCGCGATATGCAAGCCAAGATACGCTTATCGCTGATCGTGAATATGTCAAGTCAACGTGATTGGGAGAGATGTGCCCACAATACCTCGCTTCAAAACTTGCCAAAAGTACGAGGAGGTAATGCTTTTGATGAGTGAGATTGTCTCGCAGCGTCGATTCTCGAATGAACTTGGCATGCAAGTACTGAATCTGAACGAACAGCCCTTTACATTCTCGTTTATGTTGGGCCTTCAATTCGTCAATCTGACCGTCATCACTGTAAAGACATTACAACGACCATGAAAAGAGCGGGAAAGCTGACAAACACGTACACAGAGCAGACGTGTTGCTGCATCCTCTTGACCTTCGCCTTTTGGTTTTCGAGCTGGTCATTGAGGAGACGGATCTGGGTCTGCGCTTGTTTTCGTGCACGCTCCGCCTTAGAGACTTCCTCCTTTTGCCTCTTTTGAACTTTCTCCTTTTCTACCCGGAGCGCCTTTAGATCGCGACCAAAGATCTCGGCATCTCCACGGACGCGTTTCAACTCGGTCTCCAGCGCGGCAATCGTTCGAGCAATGTCTGTCTTTTCCATCACCATTCGGTTCTTTTCTTGCTCAGTCCGCTGGAGTTCGTCGGCTTGGTTTGAAAGCGCTTGTCGGAGTTCCTCAATCTCAGCGAGATGAATGTCCAGTTGCTGACGTCGACTTTCATGCGATTTCTGCGACGCCGAGTATTCGTTCCGAAGCTTGTGGGCTCGCTGGTAACGAATTCGAGGTTAACTCTGGGTAACGAACTGCCTTTAAAAAAACGTACCTCGGAGACCTGGGCATATCGCTGTTGGAGATCTTTATGATCTCGTGCAAGAAGGGAACGCTCTTGTCGTAATTGCTCGATTGTGCACACGTTTTCGCGTACCTTGGCTTCCAAAAGTCTTGCATTTTGTTCCGCATTCGTATTCGCTGCAAAGTCCTATTTCAGACAAGGATTCACATGGAATGCATATGTGTACCTCGGAGCTCGTTCTCAAGTTCGTGATTGTCCTGCTTCGCTTTTTGCAATTGATACTTCACGTCATCCATATCCTAGGTTTGGTGTCAATGGACGGACCATAGGATAGTATCATATCATGATTACCATTTCAGTGCGCTGCAGCTGCCGAGCAACGTCTCCGATCTCGTGTTGCAGACGTTCCTGTTCCGTGGACATCTTTCTGAGACGTAGCCGTTCTGCCTGCAGTTCCGCCTCGAGATCTGCGATTACTGCCTTGGCCTTGTCGGCTTCCTACACACAAAATGTCACATAATGCACAGATTCACGAGTTGAAATGCCTACCCCTTGTACATCCACTCTTGACCTGCGGCTATCTCGTTCCGCTTCGATTGCCTTCCTAACCTCCTGCTTCGCGTTGCGCGCCTCAATGTTCATACGGTTCGCAGCGTCCTGAAGAACAGCCTTTTCGCCCAGCAGCTGGCGCTTTTCGTCCTGCCAGCGTTTCCTCATCGTATCCAACTGGATATTCACGTTTTGAAGTTCCTGGCGGAGCCCCTCGCTTGTCTTGATGAGCGGCGTAGGGGGATTGGCCAAGGGATCGCCGCCCGACATGTCCAAGGAGATATAACTGTTCAAGAGCGTCAGCCCGACCGTCTAGACTATGTATGGCTCATACCTCTCGTCTGCATCGTAAGCTCGCTGCAGCCTCGAAGGGTCGATTTTGACGAAACAGTGTTGACACCGTAGTTTCTCGAGTCGATGCAGCCGTCTTTCCTCCCTCCTCTGCAACCTCGCATTCTCGTTCTCGAGCGACACTATGCTGAACCGTGCATCTTCCAGATTCTTTGTGAGCTCTACGACGCCGAGACCTGCTTCTTGCAACTCATCTAACTTCTGGTCGATACTCTCGTTTGCGCGATCCAGTTCTGTTTGTAGCCTGACAATCTCCGACAACAGTGGCGAAGCGCTCAGATCACCTGCCGTAGTCGCGTCCAACCACGAAAGCTGTCGAATGTGAAATCTTGACTTCGACCTTGAAATGAAAGTTGACTTACATCTTTGAGTGGTGCTCCGGGTGTCTTGGGTGTCTTGAGAGCCAAAGACAGAACACGTCGGTGAATGGGGGAAATACCGCTGTTGTTAACGACTTTGTATGGGGTCACCATGTCCGTATTGTTACTCTTCAGAGTCTCGACACGCTCCAACAACTCCTCCTTTTCGCGTTCCAACACCTCGATTCTAGTATCCTTAGCCTTGTCGATAGCTCGGCGAGCGGGAGACTGCTGAAGAAGGGCCATAAGTCTCGCAATCTCTCTGTTGGCGTCATCCAGTTCCGCCTCGAGCGCCTCCTCGGCTTCATGATCGCTCGGCAGGTTAACGTTCGACAAATTCCGCTGCCTTTCTCGGTCGCGTTCCAGCGCTGCCATTTTACTTCTCAACTCTGCCATCCTCTCTTCGTCTGCTTTCATCTTTTCGTCTGCGGCTTCCAGCGCTTCTTCCATTTGTCGGGCGAGTTCCGACGCCCTATCAGCCTCTCTCTCCAACCTCTCTATCCGATCATTTGCGTGCTCTTCCTCTACTTCGTACTGATCGACGCGGTCCTGCGCACGCGCAAGCTGTCCCTGAAGTTCTTTGACGCGTTCCGCCGCACCCTCCTCCAGTTCTGCAATATACACCTTGAGTGATCGCATTTCCTCGGCAGTTTCCTTCTCTCCCCGCGCCGCACACCTCTGGAGTTCAGTCAGTTTATCCGACTTGATCTGCAATTCGCCTTCAAGACGATCGAGGTTGGCATCGCGTTCAAGGAGTTCTCGCTGCAACTCGGAAACTCTTGCGGTCGCCTGCATGAGATCGGTACTCATCTCGCTGAGTTGACTCTGGAAATCTTCTTCGGCGAGCTTATTGGAGAGTTTCTCTTCCTTCAATTCTTTCTCGAGTCCGATGGCCCTTCGCCGGGACGCCGCATTCTCCTCCTCGAGTTCTGTCGCGCGTACGGTGATTGATTGCAGATCGCTGCTGAGCGCACTGATCTTGGCATTAGCATCCTTCAAGGCACCACCAAGCTCTCTGCCGCTTTCCAAAGCGTTCTCAGCCTTCGCAGCACGCTCAAGCGCGAGATTGCGCTCTGTTTCGAGATGGTCGCGAACCTTGACCGCTTCGCGCTTGATCTTGTTGATCTCGTCGACGGCCTCTTCGTGCTTCGCTTCCGCTTCTTCAACCCTCTTCTCCAGCTCGCTGACGATTTCCGAGACCCCTTCCTCCACCTCCGCCATCCGCTCCCGCCAACGTTCCTTATCCCTCGCCCGTTCACTGCGTTCCTTTTCCAGGTCCCTGACCACCTGATCCTTCTCCGCTGTAATCCGGTCGAGGTCCTCTTCCATCTTCTGAACGAGCACTTCTAGTTCAAGCTTTTCTTCAGCCCATCCCTCCGCATCAGATTCCTCCTCCACATCGCCCAATACGTTCCCAGTACTCGTATGTCTTCCCCCTCCCGTACTTTCGATGCTCAGCCGTGGACCATGCTTGACCTCTTCGTACTTTTGTAGGCGCGCGACGAGATCAATGTTCTCTTCTTGCAAGCGCCGATTAAGCCCATGCAAATAACCGTTTAGCTTTTGTGCATCGAAGCGGCCCATCTTGCCTCGCTCGCCAAGGCCGACGGCGGGGTCGTAAGAGGTATTGGCACGAACGTGGGCTACGAGATCTTGCGAAGATGTGGCCGAGACGACGGACGCGCATTCAGTCGCATCGTCATGCAGTGCCAATTTGTCACAGTCTCCGGTCTCTGACACTTCACCATTCGGCAGATATGTTTGTGAGAGGGGATGCGACACACGGCCTCGCCTCGGTCGGGGTGTTATTCCTGCAAAGGCCTTGTGCATCGCACCACCGGGGGTCGCTTGTCCGTCTTCTGCTTCTTCGCTCGTGACCGGGAGCGCACTCAGACGTCGGTGAGAGTATGGTGTAGTAACAAATCTCATGCGGGGACGGGCGGTGGAATTGATGACAGAGAGGAGGAATGATCTACGGCGCGTGTGGGGCGTGACTGGTTCTGAATCTACCTCGATGTTGTCTGGCGTGTACAACTCTTCCGGGGGAGGTGGAATGTTGAACCGAGCACGAGGGCGCGGTGCGACCGCTGGGGTTGGTGTAAATGTTGTCGATGGTGCAGGAGAAGAAACTGCAGTCGACGGAGCAATCGGAGAACGAGCTTGGATAGTGCGGTCCATCGGATAGCTTGGGTCGGAGGATGCAGATGAGAACGTGGGTTCTCTATATGACGTTCCGCCATCATCTGTATGAGAAGCTTGTTCGTGTACGCTCTCCTGCTGCTCCTCGTGCCTATGAAGGACGTCTTGCTCTTCGTCACTGGTTCGTGAGAGATCCTCTTCTGGTGGTTGTATGACTACGCTGGGTAATGGAGTAACAGCCGGAGAAGCACTCGTCGATCGAGGAAGTGGAACATGGATACCTGAGATGGGTGACTCTGGGTCTCTGGGCAACGCGACGGAGCGATTGCTTCGGGGAGTAGAATTAGGTGGAGAAGACACCGAAGAAGACGTCGAACGGGAGAGCGACGGCGTCCGAGTGCGTGTAACAGGTCGACGCAGAGCGACATTACGATACTTGTCGATGGGCGAAGGCTATGGCACGCGGTAAGATACATCGATCGACCCATCGTTTAGAAAGAGAGACTTGCCTGTGGCTCGGAGCGCAAAGAAACAGAGTAATCATATAGTATGCCTTTCTTCTTCGAGGCGGGTTCTCGTGGAGGTTCTGGAGACACAGGAAAGCTAGGACGACTGATAGATTCTAGAGCATCCACCAAGGACATATCCATGGCCTCGTCGCTCTCCGGAGGTGGCAAGTACGCCTCGGGTACGCTGCTGGTACTCTTCTCAGGGGCCTCTGGGTCGGTGTTTTCTTCTGGGTCATCAGGTAGCGATGTGATGGCGCTGACTTCAAAGCTTTTCTGAGCAGCCCGACCAAACGACTTTGATGTCGACGACCTAAGTGAAGCAGAGCGCGACGCAATCGAAGTTGCAAAACGGACGGTGCTAGACGTGCTGGATTGTAGACGGACTGTAGCAGTGGCGTTGTGCGATGAGGCAGCTGCCGGCGTTGAATGTACTGGTAGAAGCTCGGTATCGTCATCCGTGGTCGTTTGATCAGATTCGGTGTCAGGTACGACTGAGTGTTCGAACCCGGGCAACGACGGCAATGACGACGGTTCTCTCTCGTCCTCTATTCTGCGCCATATTCGTGATGGCGTCTCATACATTGCCATGCTGAATGGTGAAGTAAGCGCGCAGTAAAATGCGTGAACCAAATACCTCTGGCCGGAGTGAATGAGCAGACGATGCAAGGTCACGCGTTAGTTTGCATTCTATCACGTGATCGCGATAGTAATCACTGCCACTTAAGTTAGACACGTACGTAGGTAATGGTATAATAGCATCGAACCCACCATCCGTGCGAATACATGATAACGATGGTAAAACAGGATAGTCTCTACATTCGACAAATAGATAAATGAACATGCATCAAAGACGTCCCCTCGTAAGTGTCCTAGTATAGTACACGAAGGATACAAAGTTCGAGTCAACCGACTGATTCAATAAGGTTTGACCTCCAGGCGGATCTGTAGATAATTCTTAATTAGCTAAAGACATTGATAGCTCAAGACACGCACCTCGGAGATAATCTCGTTAATTGGAACAGCGAGTTCCTTTGCGTAGTCTTCCATCCTCCTTGGTGCCCTATCCCTACAACTCGGGCAGCTGCCGGCCTTTCTAACCATACTTTCGATCCACTCTGCGTTCATCAATGTCTCCGCAGATGGCCGTACTCGCAGCACGTCGATAACATTGTCTTGGTAACTCTTCAGCGATAGACGCGGCAGCCCATTCTTCCTGCAGGACTTGCAGTCGAGCTGTGGCAATGGAAATAGCGGCCAGAGCCGAACAAGCTGAGACATGGCTTGTCCACAACTCGCGTGGTACTTGACCAAGCGCTGGTAGTCTGAACCAGAAATGAAATCTAGCTCTGCGACGTATTCGTGTTCCCAAATTGCAAAACGTAGCATGTACCGCGCAGCGATATTTGTCTCCTCTTCTGCCCTGTACCTGCATGCGATGGCGAACACACGCATGGGCTCTTGCTCAAGGAACTCGGGGGCCGTTATCATCTTGACGATGAATTTCCCCACACACTTCATATCGTATTTGTCAGCGGCATCGAGGACCGCCATGACAATGTCTAGATTCTCTAGAACAGGGAGCTCTGCGTCATAAACGGGAGAACAGAAACCGAGCAGCTTTTGCAAAACGAAACTCTTCTCGGCGACCGGTATGACTGGTAAGCCATACTTTGTTTGGTCGGCGGCCCTGTCAAGTGGACCGGGCTGTGGTAATGCGAACATGTTCGCAAAGAAAGGGGATGCCAACGACAGGAGAAGCTTGTAGAAGCGAAAGTCGACATTATCTGAAGTTCGGAGAATGACGTCTGCATTGGCTCGATCGAAGGGAGCGTCGGCGTCGACAGGTTCTAGATTCTGTTGCTCGAGCTCGTCGGAGGGACATAGTAGTGGATATTCTGGTTGGAGGTCCTGTAAGGAAAAGAGGGACATGATGTAGATAGAAGAGCGCTACATGGACCGGCAAGACCGAAGAGGGGATGCTGCGCCATAGACACGGTAACCGGCAACGCAACCGAGTCTAAACAACCTTAGCCTGAGACCACTTGCACTGCCTTCTACTATCGCTTTCCATTTGCACACTCTATGTAATAGTATTCCTTTCCAGGCCGCCTGTCGTCCGGGCCGCGTTACAATGACACCGGTCCTTAGAGACGGTGTCCATTAATATTGTCATATCGCATCATGAACCTGATCGTATTCTCACAAGCTCGCTTGATGTTGGTGTCTGGCCCAACGTAAGTGCATTAGTACTTTCTATCACTGAACTGCCTACACTATCCTATTAGTACACAAGAACATCCGCTCAGCTCGTTTGGTGGTCTTTCTGTATCACACTTAGAACGATATGCCAAGTGGAATCTGCGTGAATTTTTTGTCGTGAGAGTCAACAATTTTGAACAAGGTGATGTGTATACTCACGCGTGCAATCGCCTCATCGACGGCCTCCGCAAACCTTTGCACAAAGTCCGACATGTACGGCTGCGACTTTCGTCGGCAGAATGTGCAACCTCCTGCTCGCTCCAGCGCCTTCTGCACGTTTTTGTAAACGGCAGTGGCACAAGGAGTCTCCTGTAATATAGCCAACGTTTCCTCCATATACTCTGCCCACCACTCCCGTGCGTATGCCCCGTGCATCAAGAAGCGTGCATCTGCGCGCTGCGTACACACACAGCAGTTCGTCCACCATTTAAAGAATCCATAGCTTTCTTTTTGTTGAAGCCAGGCAAGATTGTTTCCAAGTGCCAAGACCGCGTGTGCGCATTTAGTGCGGTAAGCTGCGAGATTGCGGAGGTCGCTTTGGTTAATGTATTTCAGCGTGGTGGAATTCGCAGGCGGTGCCGGTTGGTGGAGGAGGAATGCAGCCGCGGTTCTCGCTTCCTGATCGTAACGGAAACGGTAGGCGATGGCGAATATGTGCAATGGTTCCTTCTCCAGAATTGACGGATCAATCATCGTCCTCCGAATCCTCTGCTCCACGTCTTCCATCCCATATTTCACGGCTGCTTCCAACACTTCCTCTATGTCTGCTGCGTGTTCTAGGTGAGGGTCATCGACGGTGGCTGGGTAACAGAACCTCAAAAGCCTATCCAAGACCCGACTATTTTCGGTAACTGGAATCACTTCGAGGCCGTAGCGCATCTCCTCGTATGCATCGCGCACCTGCGGCCGTGGAAGGTCGAACATGGAGTCAAAAAAGGGTGACGAAAAGGCCAGCAGACAGCGGTATATCCAGAAATACACGTCGTCTGACGAACGGAGGATAATGTCTGCCTTGACGGAGTTGAACGGAGCTGCGGCGTTTCTACGCATAGTGTGCTGGCCTGGTGGAAGCGGACAGAGGTATGTGAGGAGGCTCAGGACCCTCTGCTTGGGATATATGTGCATCATTAAATCCTCGAGCTTGAGAAATAGGCCCAATCAATCGCTCCGGGCACCCAAATTCAAGTACCAACTTAATTCAGCTCTCAGGCTTAAACCGGGCGATTGGATAGGTTTATTCCTCGTGGTTTATGCACACCACATCCACTGATTGAGGACATTCGACATTGAAACTATGTTCTCACTGAAACCAAATATACTAGGCATTGTGGGTTAGAATGTCCACTTCTGGAAACTACCAGTCGAAGATCTTCCCCGAGGTATTCTAGGCTATCTGATATCATACAACAGAAGAATTCTGAACCTCCGGTCGGTACCCTGTGAAGTGCGAATTAGTGCAGATTTTCTCTCGCTGATAAGATCGCGGGAGACTTAGCCGATGTCGAGGAGTTCGAAGCTGAAGAACGCCTTCGCTCAAGATGGACACAACTTTTACCCCGTCGGAAGTGAGTGAGAGCATTCCCATGTCCTGAGCTTATAATACACTCCATCCTTATAGGTACCCGAAAAGGATTCGTTGCTACCTGTAGTTTACGGTGAGCAGTGGTGGCTGACCCCTAATTCGAGGTTTACCGATCTGTAAGCATTCCTGACGAGGGGTTTATGCCATGGGGAAACTACAATGACCGTTTTATTATTACAGCCGAGCAGCATATGAGACAAAGTCGTGCGTATTAAGCACACATGGACTAGAAACGAGGTTACCTTCTTTTCTTCCGCGGGTCGATTGGTGGTTACGAACACGTCGCCGGTTCCGATGTGCAGATGCGACAAGGGAACAGTCCAATATCTCGCATTTTATCTCACGAAGACATATATATACTAAGCGAGGTCTCGGAGGCCGAAACGAACTGAAGAATACGTCGGCGAGGAGTGGCACGTGGCGTGTTTCTGCGATGTTGAAGCACAGCATTTCTCCCGATGCTTCAAACGTTCAAGGTTATGATACATCGGCACTCCAGGAAAGGTATACCCCTTTCGCTGAACGACACGACGACTACTTGTAGCAATATGACGAGTATCGTGAGCTCATATAATAACCTCGATGCGGAGATGGACCATCAGAAAGAAATGTTCCAGTTTTTAAATATGCTTGAAGTTCCATAAGTACTGACTTACGTATATTTGCCCTTATCGCCCTGACGCATCACAATGTTTTCCAGGTGTGTTCAGGGGCTATTGATAGGCTTGATCGTGATTACACTAATACCTCGGACTCCTGACCTGCACTCCCAATACATTCATTAATGGCAATTCCGAATAACCCTTGATTGCGCGAGTGTACTTGATAGCACACCCGCTGAGTCCCTTGTCGCACACCTTAGTATGTCTCTGTCGTCTGTTATCATGCGCGGAAATAAAACTGATGATCATCCCAACAAGCTCTGTTTGTGTAATCTTGGCAACTCACTTGTCACTTTATTTCGAGCCTCGACGAGGCAAGAGTTTGCGGTTCAGCTGGCGGCCATTCTCAGCGGCTATCCTCGCCAAACTTCCCTCAGAGCTCCTCTCAAGTCTCTCAGGGAGATCGGGGCCTTCGACTGAGACATTTTGCTGTGCTTTCTTTCTTAATCTACCGCTATACTGTTGCACTGAGGTGTTCCTCCCTCCTCAATGTATATATCAGTGTTATCGCTCTCTTTTCTCGATGACGAGTGTAAGAAACTCTCCTACGGGCCATCCACATCGACGCAGACATACTTTTGTGGATATGAAGAGTCGTCGATATAATGTAGTGTACGCTAATGTTAATGCATGGTTGTTCCTGAAGGCCTGGAGTGGACACTGGACACCATTCATCTATGCTGGTCTTTGAATGTGATCGCATAATTTGTGCCTGAACGGTCATTTGCATGGATACGTACATATTGTTTGTACTTGTTCTCAGTCCCAGTAGGGCTTCTTAGACGTGGCCTTTGTTTAATCGCAAAAGGCCCTTTACTCTTCCTTTCCAATGGCAGACACCGGCGAATGCTCACTTCGGGCCTCCGGCCGCGCTCGTATTTGCTGATTCACCTTCGGTTGCGACGATCGTACATATGTTTGCAATGTTTGCTTACGGTTCCGACTTGTAAATGGCAGGGCACAAAGAATTTGCGGGATCAAAGGTAACACGACACATATGCCTCAAGAAGGCCAACCTATGAGCATCATGGCTAAGTACAGAAATGCATGGACATAGCATGGCCAGTAAATTGGTATACAACCGCCTTTGAATAAATTACAAGGTTCCGAATATGACGGATTATTTTTCGTCTTGGTCTTCAGGTTTGATAACAACCTCCAGCATTCGACTGCTAGTACCAACATCCGAGTGTCGCTGGATTCGTTGTCTCTTGACCGACTGTGTTGAAGCGTCACTGTAATACATGATTCGCGACAAGCGAGATCTCGGTAGACTACGTTTTGGTCGTGAGGGATGTGGGTTCAAGTCCGAGAGAGAGACTGGGTTCTCTTCTACTTTTGGGAAGATCTCGTGGTAACCTTCCAAGTTCTGGCTACTCCTGCGACTGATACTTTGGGATGGTGTCATGTTGCGCGTATCGTCGCTATGCGAGAGGTGCACGAGGTCAGTTTGATTGTGAACTGGCGTAAAAATGCTTACCGTGACTGGGCTTCCTTGAATTTTTTCTTCAGGGAATCATACTTTTCCCGCAGATTGATGACTTCTTGCCGTGCTTCCTCCTCGCTTTCGATGATGGCGTTTTTTTCAGCTATCATAGATTCGAGCCTAAACTTGTAGTCGGTGCACCGTTGGCGGAGATGTTCCTTCTCCTTGGCAAAGGCCTCGAGCCGTTGAGTCAAGTTACCGATATCCGCTTCCATTGCGGTGATAGAAGGGACGTCCATGTATACTTTACGCACAGAAGGCAATATAAAGTCATGGTATTTTTGGGGAACGAATGTGAAGTCGGGTGTCGCTGACAAAAGGTCAGTTTTGCTGGGGAAATGGTACGATGGATAGAACCTATGTGGAATGGTTTACGACAGGTAGGGCATGTAGATTTAAGTGCGTCTGTCCCAGAACCAATATGACTCCGTAGACACCGTTCACAATGGACATGGCCTGTTATCGAACAAAATGAACAATGGGACCAGCGGCATCTGATGCAAGCATACCACATGGAACAGACACTGGATTACGGAGTACGTCAAGGCAGATGCCACAGTCAGCCATTTAGTAGGAACAAAGTAGTGCCTGTACCGCGAACGTTGTATTGGTAGTCACGTGATCGCGTTGTGTCTAACAAACACAAATTGAAATATAGAACTTGGATGTACACTTGTCAATAATTTATTTGACAAATTTTGCCTGTCTTTTTCGAGTTTCATCACTAGTCTCTCAGACGACCAGCCCCGGAGTTCCTCGACCCGCTTTGTTGCGGACGATTTCCAGTGTCTGGTCGATTGACTGACCCATCACGATCTTTTCAATTTACTGACTTTTGAATGTCAAGTTCGGTTAACTCACCCTTCACTCCTCTTCGTCCGCTTTCCAGGTCTTCGTCGCGCGGTTCAGTGCATTCTGCACTCGCGTCGAGCCCATCTGTTTCGCTGAACGACCCAGGTATTTTTGCACGCTGTTCATTCTGAATTGTTTGTCATTCCCTGCCCACCTGGTTCGTTCTCTTCTCTGCAGTGGCTGTCCGGAATCAGATGTCAACCTTGAAGCATACTATTCGACAGCAGCAGGCCCAATTGCACAATCTAGAGAATATTATTTTACGTGGACCGCGTCCGCTCTCTTCAAGCTTCATGGCGTCTTCAAACCATGTATCTCACCCCTCTGACGACGTGATCGATATCAGTTCCCCTCCTTCCTCCTACAATGCCGGCTTCTCAACTCCAAAAATGTCTCGCAGATCCAGCTTTGACATACTGCAAGGGCTGGCCGGTCGCGACTCAAATCTTCCCTTGCCTCGGCGCGAAAGTGTGACGCCAAGTCTCAAGGCGGAAGGAATTCCTGAAGGCATCCCATTGGACTTTGGAACTCTTTCAAATACTAGAGAACCCATCAAGCGGATTTCTAGTCCTACTCGTACTCTCAGTCGTACGTCGTTATCGACCAAAGGCTAGAGCTCTTTTCACTGACCAAAGATTCAACCGTGTTGATGATTGGCGTTTCTTCAGGCATACCTGTTGCGTCAGTGGGTCAGTCATTTATTTTCACACTCTCAGCCACATAAAATTTTCATTTTCACAGGGAATGCTCGGGCGCTAGCAGACGATGGGCTATCTCCGACCCTAAACCGCACCTCTCCTCAAACACCTCCTCCAATAGATCCGAATATTGCCAACAACCCTGCGAATCAAGACTCTTCTTCACTTCAAGCGCCTGTATCGCCGAACCGTCGGTTCTCACTTGCACCGGGGGGAACCTCCAAGGTTCTGGCAGACCTGCAAACTGGCGTCATAAATGCTAGGAATGCACTCGAGAATACTAAGGCTCAGCTTCGCCTCTCGCAACGTACAGTTGCGCAGTTGACACGTCAAACCGAGGACTTGAAAGAAGGCCGAGAGAGACTTCGGCTGGAGAACGAAGGTTTGAACAACGTCGTTGCGCGCAAAGAGCGACTGCTTCAAGAGGTAGAATCTCTGATTTCCGTAGTTGTATACCGCTCATCCTTTATGGAGGTTCTCGAGAGAGCGCGCAAGGCAGAGGCGGAAGCTGCTACTCTTAAATCGCAGCTCAAGACAGAGACAACTACGTCGAAGAAATCCTTACGCGAAATGGAAGCAGCTCTTGCGGAATCGACTACTCTTTCTCAAAAGTCCGAACGAGAATACATCACGTTGCGCGACAGCATCAAAGGCATGACCGAAAGTTGGAAACATGAGACAGACCGACTCCGAGATGAGATGCGAAAGCGTGAAGACAGGGTCAAGAAAGAGGCGGAAACTCTCGGCAAGAAATATAAGCAGTTGGGTGAAGAGATGAAGGCTGCGCAACTGGCCCAGACGAAGGTGAAAGATCTCCAGATCGACGAATCCAAGGTTCGCAAGGAAATTGAAGACAAGTTTCGGGAAGAATTAGTACGACTCAAAGCGCAAGTAGAGGAACAGTCTCATCGTAGTGAAGGAGCTATTGAAACCGCCAAGTACGTGTTTTAACGACTACTATCTTTCCTTCGGGCAGTAACTAATAACGGACCAGGACCCTTGCTGCCGAACTAGCACGACTGCGTCGACTTATGCAATCGGGTGCTGGATCACCACCATCACTTTCTGACTTTGAAGCTGCAAGCCCGGGCTTGTAGACTCATCCCTTTCTCGGTGGCAGTCACCTCGATTCTGCTTCCTGTTTGTGGTTCTTCATGGACGGTTGTCAATTCATGTATCCCATACACTCGTTTTCCTATCGCTCTTTCTGTTTCATATTCAGGATATTCGCTAACTATATAATAAGCTAAATTTTTCATCAATGGTGGTTTTTTGTGCAAGGTAGTCTAGGGCACGGGTGATCAAGCTATCGGTGCACTCCATAAAGTTCTACCTCAGTGTCTTGAACCTACGATCGACTTGGGGGATAAGTAACCAGCAGCGAAAACCGTCATTGGGTTTTTCCAACGGTCGGTCGATCGGTGGACAACCCACTCCGAGCGAGACGAGTCGAAGATCACGGCTCGGAATCACCCGCGTTCAGCTGACCAAACGAAATAATCACCTGCTCAGCAAGTTCGGCCTCGAAACTTTACCGGAGGTCGCATAAAACGTAGAGCGACTTGAACTTTGCCACGTATTCTCTGAATCAACCGCCCGCTCCCGCAAACATGGCCACCCTCACCACGCCAATAACAGAGATGTTTGGAATCCAACACCCCATTTTTCTGGCTGGTATATCATGTGCACATGCAGGGCGCTTTCATATCTAAGACGCTTTTAACTAGGCATGAATGTAGCCGCGGGGCCAGAGCTTGCAGCAGCAGTCACGAATGCTGGAGGGCTGGGTGTCATCGGCGGTCACGGGTACACCCCGAAGGTGCTAAGGCAACAGGTACGCAAGAGCCACTGACGTGGATTTGCATGCTTACAAGGACTTGCTATAGATTAAAGCCCTCAAGGAGGATTTGAAGAATCCCAACGCGCCTTTTGGTGTCGATCTCCTCATTCCGCAGGTCGGAGGCAATGCACGCAAGACAAACGTATGACATACTTTCTCTCTCCTGCATGATGTTGCTCAAACATACTTTTAGTATGACTATCAGAAGGGACAACTCAATCAACTTCTCGACGTTATCATTGAGGAGAAAGCTGCCCTTTTTGTCTGTGCTGTTGGTGTTCCACCCGTGCATGCGGTCGAAAGATTGCACAAGGCTGGCATACCCGTTATGAACGTGAGTCACGCTGAATGCCGAACGTCGATTATGGGGAACTGATGCGTTGTTATAGATGGTCGGACACCCGAAGCACGTCGCCAAGGCACTCGAAGTAGGCGTCGACCTCATATGTGCTCAAGCGGGTGAGGGTGGTGGACACACCGGCGACACGCCTGCAACCATTCTCATCCCTGCGTGTGTGGATGCAGTCAAAGGTCGCAAGTCGCCGTTGACTGGAAAACCCATATATGTTATTGGCGCAGGAGCTGTTTATGATGGCCGCAGTCTTGCCGCCAATTTAGCATGGGGTGCTCAAGCCGTATGGGTGGGAACGAGGTTTGTGGCGTCCAAGGAGGCCGGCGCACCGAAGGCACATAAGGAGGCTTTACTGAGCGCCAGTTATGAAGATGCGGTGACGACACTGATTTACACCGGCCGTCCTTTGCGAGTTCGCAGAACACCATACGTAGATGATTGGTACGTCATTTCATGTCCTTGTGTGCAATCGCTCAGATTATTTTCCAGGAATAACAACCGGCAGCAAGAAATCAAAGAATTGACGTCGAAAGGCATTTTACCCTACGAACATGACCTTCAACAACATCCAGAGAAGTCGATGGAAGCTCGGGCATGGCTCATTGGACGCGTTGCGGCACTTATCGACGATATCCTTCCTGCTCAACAAATTGTGGACAATATGGTTTCGGAGGCTGCAAAGATTTTGCAGCAGAATGCTTCGCTCGTAACGGTCAAGTCAAAGCTATAAATGCAATATTATATCCATATATTTTCTTGATGTACTAGTTTGTGAATGCAAGCACCAGTAACGAAGCGCCCAGAGTGTGGTCGGTTTATCATCACGTGGTACGCATGAGGACAGCACGCGACCTGACTTGAGGTTGTAACCAGTAACTGGCATAATCGTTTGCCGACGTGATGTCTCCTCCTGACACTAAACAGCTGAAAAGTGTAATTGTAGACATTGTCTCGCGCGCACGACGCGACGGTCGACTCAAGTAGGTAACACTATCTACCTCAAAGCCTCATTGACGCGTCACCCAGTGAAACGTCCGTGCGTACCGTGCGTCAGGAATTAGCGACGCACTTTAATCTCGAGGAGGATGTTTTGAAAATCAGCAAGTACAAATCTTTTATCAAAGAGACCGTGTATGCGACCATAGTGAGGGATCTCAATTATCCTTGTGCGGCGGATGATTCTTGGACTGAACTTGGGCTACTAGGATAGTCTCGATAATGCGTCGAGCGAACCCCGCAGAGCATCCAAGAAGGACAAGCTGGACAGCAAGAGTAAATCAGGCACGCGCAAGAGTGGATTGGTATGTCTGAGCCCGTCTTGTCCGTCTAGTCGTGGCAATGACAAGTCGATCAGAAAGTCATAGCGCCCACCTCAGACGAGGAACCACAGGAGGCCGATATGTCTGAAGGGGAAGCACCACCTCCAAAGGCCTCCGTGCGCTCGAAGCCTTCTAAGGTGAGATTTCAGCATGACCTTAGTGCGATGAGCGGACCGTCTACAAGTCAGCGATACCCAACAAGTCCAAGAATATGGAACACGAAATGAAGTACAAGTCTAAGGTAAGCATATCTCGGTATTAGTGGTCATGTTCTGTCGAATTATAATGACATAATCAGGCTATCATTGAATCCTCCGACGAAGAGGTTGCGCCAGACTCCAGCGCGCGAAAGGCTGCTCGTCCGCCAAAGAAAGGGCAAACACCTCTTAAGTCATCACCTCCAAAGCTAAAGCAGGTGCTTACAGCCATTTTAACGATCAATTCACGTTTACATATGCACTTAACCGCAGAAAGAAAACGAGGATTCCAGTGTCGAAATGGATACAATTCCCGGCCCGTCCAGCTCTATTTCAGAGCCTAAACATTCAACTAATTCATCGAAAACATCCGCCTCGAAAGCGAAGGAGTTACCTAAGGACCCTGTGTGTGTCTTTGATACAGTAGCTACTTGGGACTAACGCGGATACAGATAGAGTCCGAGTTATCCTCAGTCATTGATGAACCACCGAAGAAGCGACTGAAGAAGCAGGAGAAGGCACGACCCACGGCTCAGCATTTATACTACTAAATAATGACCAATACAGAAGTCCAACAAAATCCAGAAAGACGAAAAAGCAAAACGAGGAAAGAAGGAAACTTTGTCTAAGGAAGAAGAAACTGTCAACAAACTCAAGGTATAACATCACTGTAGCGTGTATCTTGGATTAACAGTATTTTCCTAGGGTATTGTCGTTGCTTGTGGCGTGCGCAAGGTCTGGAAGAGGGAATTGGAAGGATTAAACAAGCCTTCGCAACAAATCAAACGACTCCATTCTATCCTTGGTGAACTCGGCATGACACCACGTTATAGCCTGGAAAAAGCGAAGGGTATTAGAGAACGAAGGGAACTAGCGCAAGAACTCAGTGGGTAACCCTATTGAACTCTTGTTTCAGATTCAACCCTTCTCTTGTGTTTAGAAGACGTTCAAGAGTTCGAGAAGGCGGTAAAGAAACGTAGAAGAGAGCCTCGCAGCTCGCCCGAGATTGCAGAGTCTGCAGATCCTGACGAGAGCGATGTAGGTGTACCTGCGCGGAAAAAGGTGAGTGGGTGACATCGTGCTTGATTTTTTTTGGGAGGCGAGTCAATGCCGACATCGATTTAGCTAAACGCACGTGCAAGTATTATGGCTTTCTTACAGGACCAAAGCGAGGAAGAATAGTAGATCGCAATGTTTTATAAATGGTAGTCACACGATCCAGCGAACCCCTACAGACAATACAGCACATTTCGCACTAACAGTCACTTGCTCATGCGAGGTCTTCATCTACCTTGTTTTCTTATGTTTACCTTCTGAGCTTTCGCCAAGGTAAAATTCAACCCAATCTGCCACACAAGCTAAGTTCTCCGAAGCGGAATCGCAAGACGGGGCTCGCCTGAAAGACAACCTCATCTACTTTTCCTGCAAATAAAGCAGAAAGATCTCGGATGCCTTCGGATGCTAGTGAAGCAACCACGTTTTTTCAGATATTTCCATAGTCCTCTTGATACCACAAAGGCTTCTTTCATGAAGAGAAATTTGGAATAGATTATACCTCGATGTAAGGATCTCGGGTATGAGAACAGTCGCGGTATGTAGTTGATTCTGACGGAGTACCGAACGATGCTTTCCCGAATTCATGCATGATTTGAACCATAATTTGTCTATCGGCTTCTCCGCATTTCCAATGGTACGTGAGCAAGGAAAGCGAATCGAAGGCAGTGATTTCTTTAGACCACAGGGAACGAGCGCGGCTGCATCACCGTGTATTTCGCTGCAAGCAGTGTTTCTTCCAATAGCTTTCGGCATGCAATGGAAAACAACGGAGAACCTCGGCACTGTGGATCTTGGGATTCGGGAGCGTACGACCAGTTTTGATTTCGATCGCACAGGAAATACTATTGGGTAGCCTCGAGGAAGGCGATTACGTCCCAGTCATCACTTTGCTGTTTTCAGTCACGAGACTCGGAGAACGACAGCAAGAACCGTATTTGATGTCATCCTCATTGGAACCCAGGCGTGCATTCATACCTGAAAAAGTCCTCTGATGTCAAGATTCAAAAGTGTACCATCATTGCCTCGAATCCGTCCTTATAACTCGTCCTAGTTAGCGCGGTCGCATGGCAGGGTAGGAAGGCAATGATACAAATCTCGCTGACCTATATATCAACGATAGACCAGGAGGGATGAAAATTAAAAGCTTACCGTCCCCGTGACTCGGAAAGCACAAAACACTGATACATGGCTGACAACACCTGACTATTTGGAGCATCAAACGAATACTTGTATCATTGATCCTCGTGTCGTGGTGTTAGTTAGCGCAGTCAGTCCTTAACTCATGACACAGCGCATAACTGCCAAGCCACGTAAAAGATGACCGAAATTCAAGACGCTGGATAATGGCATTTTGATTCAAATAGATCTTTTGACTGATACATACACGTCAAAATAAGGACCTCGCCGGCGCGATGATAGACCACCTGGCTCTCTATGTAGTTTACCAAAAATTCAGGTCTAGTTCGATCTATGAAGGTACATTTGCGGGTGACTTACCTGAGAAACAGTCTCTTCTATTTTTCTTGAAAACAGGTCTACAACATCGCGTATTCCTCCGGTGGCCCTCGGGAAGTAAATCCGACATGTTTCGAAGAATGGAGATGCGAGAGGAAGGGAGAGCTTGAAGACACGGAAATCAATGCTGTCTGATGAACGTACTGGACAATATCTGCTTATGTACGATCGGATGGCGCGGTAGCATAGGCAATGCCAACAGACATCGTTGCAAGTATATATTTGTAAGTCAGATCTTATTGGTGTCTCAAGTAAGATGAGAAGCCGCACGTCGAGTGAACGAACTATTGAGAGTGTCGGATTGATTGCCCAGATTATCACACATTTGTACCCTTCGACCCTCGACCTACGTAAATTCATCGGTTTGCAACCTTAGCTTTAGCCTGAAATAGCTCACTACGTTGATGTGTTGTCAAGATTCTGCAGCTTCTCCGGAATATCGTGACCGCGACGTGACCAGGCTTTTGGTTCAGATCGGTCCAACTCACTAAAACCTACAGAATGTTAGGTATAGCAGAATCGAATAGGTTGGAGAATGCAAGACCCTCGTCCATGGCGTAATACTATTGGACTTAGCCCACATACTTAGAGGTGAGTTTCAAGTCGAGTGCCTTGGTAACGGTCAGTGGACCACGAGAATGTCAGAATTACCGGAACTGCTTACTATCCGAGCGAATGATATACCGTTGCATGAGTTATACGAGCGGACATTTGGACGGACACTGCTGAGATTGCGATCTCCTTGGTGTGCATATACTGTACACAGGACTAACATTGTTAGGAACACTAAATTTATCATGAGAAGGGCAGTTCATTAAAACGTCAACTCCAACTCGATCTGTGAACGAAAATTTCGGAACATATAGCGAAGCATTACTGTGGTGGACCTACCTGAGAAACAGTCTCCTCCACTTTCCTCGTAAACAAGTCCACAAGGTCGCGCATACCCTCGGTGACCTTGGGGGAGCAAGTCTGACAGTTTCGTGCTTTGACCGACTGCACTGTCTTCTCCGCCAACGTCTGCACGGTTGCTTTGCATGGCTTATCCCGCAGTACCGTAAAGGTTTCATCCATAAAGTCGACCCACCATTGGAGCATCTGCATGTTGAACAGTACGAACTTGGATACAGTTGCCCTTGGACACCCGCAGTTTCTGTTATAGCCGTTGTAGGCGTCATACTGCTGACCGGTTAACCAGGAGCATGATGCTGAGGTTCCATAATGAGTCGCTATCCAGGACGGATTAAGCCCAAGCTCGTATACAGCATCACCGCACTTCTTATGGTAGGTGAGAAGGGAGAGTAGGTCAGATGCAGTGATAAGTTCAATCTCTTCGAACCATGACGGGATGAGTGGTTGCGCCAATGTATACCTTGCAGCAAGGATTGTCTCCTCCCGCAAGTGTCCCCGACGGGCGATCGCAAAGCACCTCAGAGGTTCAACCTCGAGAATTTTGGGGTTTGCGATGGCCTGGCGAGCTCTCTTTTCGATGGCGTCGAGAGAATACTTCCTGGCAGCTTCAAGAACATCCATAGCATCCCTTAACACCTCTATGCTCGGATCATCCGCTAGGGTGCAAGGGTAGCAGAAGCGGAGGAGGGCATCGAGGGTCTTGCTGTCCTCTGCCATAGGAACGACAGCGAGACCATCCCTGACCTCCTGATCATCGCTCGCTTCGATGGGCTGCGGGATATCGAAGAGTGTTTCAAAGAATGGGGAAGCGAGAGAAAGGAAAAGTTTGAAGACACGAAAATCAATGTTGTCCGAAGAACGCAGGATAATATCCGCTTTTGTGTGATCGAACGGTGCAGTAGCATAGGCGGGTTCGGTGGACACGGACATTGAATATCTGTGAGTTAACATTACTTGTTATTGAAACAAGAGTGCAACACGAGGGCCCACTGGGTGAAATATAAGTAGACGAGCTAAGGGAAGAGTACGAATTAAGGAATTGAAGACGGTTGTCTCAAATTTATACTCCGTAGACCCCCTGCATATGAGTCAGCGATCAGTTTGGAGCGGCTTCTCTACAGGGTTGTTGTACCATTTGAAGTTCCTTGTACATAGATTCCAAGTGGTCTGGTTGTGAGTACAGTTATCAGGGTGACTCAGTGTAATAAAGTTTTTGCCGAAGAAAACGTGCAGACGGGATGGCAGTCGAAGGTCCAGACCATTCAGCATGTCGAGTATAAGGAAGGAGCTTACGCCCATGATAATAGAGAAATCACACGAGGATCCTGGGAGATTCGACGAGGATAGTGGTTCCAACACGAGTCCTAGCTATATAACTCAATCCATAACTCAACTTAACAGATGTTTCGATCGAGCTGTTACTTACCAATTCTGCCTGCATAGCATAGAGTCTACGTATCGCCGCATGCATGACACGCTGCCTTCAAATAGTGACTTCTATCCTTAACTTTGGCGGGAATATCAGTGAGAGTTCAAAGGGGAAGTCAAAACGTATGGCAGGCTGCCAATGCGGATATTAGTGAATAGATATGTCGGCCGACATTTTTGATGTACATAAGTAGGGAGATAGACGGAGCTCACCAGGAACCATCCGAGGTAGGAATTCCGTTGCGCATTTACACCGCCATGAATTGCACGAACGTCGATTGGTTCAAGGATTTCGGAAACACCCCCGTGATTCTATATTCGGTGAGATGCAGCAGCAAGATCCGTCCGGGGAAGATAAGTCGATGTACACAGAGACTTACGTAGTACGGGAACGAGCGCATACAATACCCAGGGAGTAGGAGTAGGATTATCTTCCTACGCAATAATGTTATCTGCAAGCTCGGGGGATGAAAACGTTACCACATAGATGTAATATGACGTACCTCGATGTATAAGAGAACAGGCGAATCACAGACTTTGCAGTGATTATGGTTTCTTCGTGCGCCTACCTTGACGAGCAACCTATGAGGTGCTAGTAGTGCAAATCATGAAATTACTATCCGGGTTAAAACAGATATGCAGCTTCGATAAAACTACGTACGGAACTGAAGATGTGGGGAGGATGAACAACACGAATCTAGGTGTTCCACTATGTATTTCCGAAATGTTAATTGTGTCGCGAGGTTGGTGAATTATAAGCACTATGAGAATGGAGGTTCAAGTACTACGCATCACCAAATTAGTCAATTTACGATATTCGACTAGAGTAGAATGTAGTTACCGTCTTGGCCCATCTTTGCCAGCGACACTGTCGAAACTTTAAGCTAAATATATTCAAATACTGAAAAGCTCTGTTGACGTTCACGAACCCGTCGTAACGGTGGTTGACCTTCGAAACTGTGTCGCATCGACAGTTATCGGTATTTTGCATTAAGAGTGATAGTGAACTTAGTCATGATACAATCGATAGAATTACTATTCACTTGGTATTCGATATATTGTACGACAGTGTATGACATTTGGTTATCTACAAACAGCACTCAACTATGAGAATCGACAGCATCGTCGAATGTATTCCACATCAGTGACGAGAACGCAATATCCTATTGCACGACAGAGCACGACCACCTTCATAGCAACGATGTACTACTTGCGGGACCAAGCCGATCTCTTCGAACCGCTTGCATGGGCTTTTCCTCCCGTCTTGCGCGTCTTTTTGTACATCTTTGGAACGGTCTCGTCTTCTCCGATGTCGGTCAAAGAACTCTCTTCGCAGTCTGACACAACGGCCTTGCGCTTTCCCGTTCGACCACTCATCAAGCTGTTACCGGTATCGTGGCCAGGCCGTGTGCCTTGCAAGGCTTGCCGCATCTTGGGTATTCGTCGGACTAGATCTAGCGAGAGAGGTGGCGCCGCCTCGATCGTCATAACTGATAGGAGGTGTCCTCTTGTTCACCAGCGGGAGTGTCCCGGTCGCCATAGTAGGTGATAGAAGGAGCACCCTCTTGGTCACTAATATCAATCTGGTCCTCGCGAGCAGTGCGGCGGTGTCCATTCGAGGTGTCGGAGGAGGAGATCCCACCAAAAAAGGTGCCCGAGGACTCGGATGGACGCTCGGCCATTTGTTTCTTCGTTATGGCCATGTCGTCATCATCGGGGTCGCCATCAAGGACTTCTTCATGATATCCGATACCACGCGCGTTATCAAACAAGAACCTTACAAAGTGGCCCATCAATACGCAATCCTCAGAGGTATCACCACTCACTTGTAATGTGCGAGAAGATCCTTGGTCCAATCCGGATCTGCGCCATTCTTAATGAAGTCAATAATACTGTAGTAGAAATCCGGGAATTTGAAAAATGCATCGGTATCACTGAATTCGTCTTGTGCGCAGATGCCAAACCAGGTCTGTAGAGGTGGATGTAAATGCAATCTCATGACGAAGAATGGCTCACATGAACAGCGGTGTAAGCAATATGGTAAGCTTCCACTTTCGTCATCTTGTGTATTTTTGCGTTATTAACGCAGGTGCTTTGGGACTTTGTAGTGGCTAGAGCAGACAACGGGGAGGTGAATATATGCTTCATGATCTGGTCCGCGAGTGTGAGCATCTGACCTGAGGAGTTGCATGTGGGGGACTTACGCGTTCGAGCAGGAATCCACGTAGGAATCCGCGCGCAACGTTGCATGGTCGAAGTATGCTCCTGGCGTGTCGCCCTCGTAAAGGAAAGCCAGATTCTTCTGTGCCGTTACTTTGATCATCCTGTTTTGAATCTTTTTTCTGGTTCTGCCCAGATTAGTTAGGACTTAGTAACTAGGCCCGCACTTACTCATCCGGATTCTCCAGCATCTCGTTGAGATACCAAATAGGGCATAAGAGAAGGGACAGTTCTGGGTGACCAAAGCCGAGCGTATCCTTGGGTCCACGAGCTGGTATTGCGGGTTGGACCGTCTTCTTGGTTGGTTTTGGCGCCGCATATGAGCCGATGACTGATCTCAGATGACTCGCGTCATCTGACCTCGTGCGACTGACAATATCTTGCATCTGAAAAACACTGACCCATCAGCTCTTAAGGAAAAAAAGAACGCACACCCTTAATGAGCGCACGGCTTCTTCTGTTTGTTTTTGTGAACGAGACTGATGAGGTAGGGCGCTCTCTCCTCTAAGTGTTGATATATGCGCTTGTAGCGCTCGATGGTACCCTGCTCACTGTTTTAAGGTAAGTCGCACCGGTACATGCAGGAATCAGGCGCATATATTCACTAAAATGAAACCTACATTGTTTCTTGGATCTTCTTATATGCGAGCTTGATTCTCTTTCTGGCATCACCAACGTCGTCGTCATCATCGTTATCGCCGCAATCACCAAGTTCTAGGGACACACCCCGTTCAAGGATGAGGCAGACGCGAATCACCTCATAGATATTGCAGTACATGTCGTACATTCACATCGATGGCGGCAACCGATCGTTCTTTGTCGCTGGTGGCCATGCACCCGTATTTGGGGCACTTATCGCCATCGAGGGCTTCGGTGTATGCACGCTCAGATGCATCTTCAGTGTAGAATGAGCTTCTGTAACAACAAGATAAGCATAGAGATTGCAAGAAAAAAATACACGCACAAGGGGACCAGGGTTTTCGGGCGTGAACTCGATGACATACGTGGGACCCTTGAGGATGTTCCTGTAGATACACGCGTCGGCAGTGGTGTGGTCATTCTCGAACGTGGCTGTCGTGAACTTGGTGATGATTGAGGAGCAGCACAGGACGCATATAGTGCCTAGGCTAGCTGACTAAGTCTCTGCACTTTGTCGCTTCGCCCCGTGCGGTCGTACAGCCACCTGATTATATAAGCGTAAAGCGTCCTTCGGTATTTTAGTTATTTTTTTAGTGACTACTACCAATTCTACAGCTCTACAGAGTTTTTTCTACATATGATAGCGCTACACTACGAACAGGTCAAGACTACGATAGTAGAATATAAGTATTGCATCGTGAAGACAGGATTTGTAAGGTGACGGTGAAGCGACGCGCGTCGGTGAGTCGAGCGAACGACGTCACATCGCGTTTTGTCGTATCGATGAGTCAGCGAGCACGTGCGAGATTCGGTCGAGCGTGGGTCAGAACGACGATACTACTGCGACTGCCATATCGGGCATCAGCGGAGTTTGACAAATTTGGTGATGCACTGACACGGGTCTCGTGACTTCTAGTACTCGATCACGGGACTCGTGTCGCGATCCATCAATTCGTAACTTCGTCCACGACGACACGCGGAATGGATGACTTGTTCGTCGAGTGCCCCATTCATCTTGATGCGGTTTCCATCAAAGAGATTCTCGTTTTCAACTGCGGTATCCATGAATTGGTTTTAGAGTTGTCTCCAAAGATGCTGATGACTCGCTTTCGTTCGATAGGGCACGGATTCTGCGAGCCATGTCTAGATGAACATTTTACCCATCACGCACGATTGAACCTTTCATGTCCTACGTGTCGCAAACCCATTAGACGCAAAGAAGCTTTCCCCCTCTTTCTCGTTCCTGCTCAACCTGGGGCCACCCAAAGCAGTCATTCAACGGTCGAAGTTCACACGCGACTAAGCAAGGAACTCAGGGAGGCAAGGGCCGCCCATGCAAGTTGCTCAGAACGATTTATTGAACTACAGCATGAAATAGGTGCCTTAAGACAAGACAGTGCACACCAAAACCAAACGATACAGCATCTTCGTGATCGATATGAACTGCTTGACAAGCGACTCGCAAAAGAGGCAACTAGCTTTGCGCGTGTTAAGGAAGAGAACAATCAATTAAAAGAAGAGGTGGCGAAACTCCAGGCTGAAAACCACAAGGCATCGAGAGCCCTGGAGCAAGTAGTGAAGGATAAACAGGCTTTGCATGACCGTACAAAATTGTTTCAAGGTTACATCGAACAATATAAGCGCAAGGTATTCGTTCACTATATTCCTCTATTTCGAGACTTACAGCCTATAGGTCAATCTCGAGAAAAAGAAAAGGAAGGCGATTGGGAATGCCAACAACCATCTACAACCCAGACAGGAAGACGAGTCGTTAATGGTGGTTGATTCAAATGCCCCAGACACACTATACCAAGGTGGACCTGACTTCGGATGGTTAGATGAAGCTTGCAAGGTGAAGGGCGATCCATTTGACGTCCCAGGCGACGAAGATTTGGAGCACGAAAGAGACAGTGAAGATGAAGTTCAGTTTAGTGATCCCAATACAAAACAAAAGGTATTTTAATCATCTTAAAAAGGAGGTTTTAGCATGATCGTGTGCATTATTTTGTGTTTTCAGGAGGATCAGATACTCGGCCCACCTCTTCGATTTTCTTCTGATTGGAATTTCAGACTGGAAAGCACGAGTGGTACATCCTCTGGGGTCACTCGAAAGCAGAAGCATCGAGGTACGACTAAGCAGGTCGGTGGAAGCAAGATGGTCAGGGTAAAGATGTCGGCAGGAATTGGGACTCGTAAGCTGGGCAGTGGTCCACTGGTTATTGATGGACAAGGTCGTGTCAAAGGCGCGGTTGTCCTTGGCTCTAGGCAAAAACTAAACTCCAAAAATTGAGGGACGTGCCGGTCTCAGGTAGATTATCATATGTACTACTTACTCGCATTCATTCAGTATACAAGCAATGTATGATAAATCAGGTGTATCCCCACCGCAGGAGCCGGCAAGTTCTGTTATTATTGTATCCATAAGCTCAGGTTTGGACCTAGTGTACTGGTCCTATCAGTCCCACCATACAAATGGAACTTACCTCCCACACTACACCATCGGGTACGTGAAAGCTAACTACAAAACGTCGCCAGATCCACTGATCTATGAAACAGGGTTTCTCTTACCCTCGATCCATTCCGCACCCCCGTTCTTCACGTGAGATCACACAGTCTTTATAGCAAAGCAACGGTGACAGCGTTCCACCAGAGAACAGCCGACTGCAAGCACCCAGAACCTCTTCGCTAATCACTGGACCCGACTGATCCTTGCATATGCGCGACATCGTCGACTCTTTACCCTTCGCGTCGAGGACGAAGCCGCGGGGAGCGACTGGGATGAGATACTACGCAGTGAACGCATAAATCGTGAGTTGCTCGCACCCGGCCATTCAAGTTCACACACTCAAACACTCCTAGGTCGTGTGCCCTCTTCTTATCTCGCATCATTGCTCGCCACGCTTGTGTCTAAGAACGTGGCGGTCTATGAACCCGCCAAGCAAACACGCTCTGTGTTATTGTTCTGGAGACAGCCCGAGGAATGGGCAGAGGCTCTGCACGCATGGGTAATCCGTCTCGTTGTTTGTCTCTCCGGCGCCCCGCTGACTCGCTTCGTGTTGAAGGTGACGGCAACGGGGCAGCTGAATACGATATTGACCTTTTACGAGATCACGGACCCACCTGTCCCATCTCCACTCTCTGGAATGCCTGTTCCGCTCCTGCGTCGGGCGATCAATGTGCTCGCACGCACAGGGCGGGCTCAGATCATTGGCGTCGCAGATGGCGAAGGTGTCAGACTGTTTGCAGGAACAAAGTAAATATACAATGTTCTAGCTAGACAGATAAGGGTGCTGGCTAGTCGGGAAAATCCGAATGACTGCACAGTTTGTTAGAGTAAAGTTTCAGCCACACCAACCTAGAGGTACAGAGGCACTATCCCATACACACTCGACAGCGACAAGGTAACGCTGACATCAAGACCGCCATGGCAGGTCCACCCGCCGTCTCTCCTCGGCGTCGTACTCACTTTTCATTTAGGCCGAACAAAAGACAGCCCCGACCAACCCCATGAAAGAGCTCCGGATCGAAAAGCTTGTCATCAGTACGTTTTTCCGTTCTAGTTTGCGACGTACGCTCCCAACGCTCACTCCCGACAGACATTTGCGTCGGCGAATCCGGTGATCGCCTGACCCGTGCGTCCAAAGTCCTCGAACAGCTCACCGGCCAAACGCCCGTGACATCCAAAGCGCGCTACACCGTCCGCACGTTCGGTATCCGTCGAAACGAGAAAATCGCCGTCCACGTCACCATCCGCGGCCCAAAAGCCGAGGAGATCCTCGAGCGCGGCCTCAAGGTAAAAGAGTACGAACTCAGACGGAAAAACTTTTCGGACACGGGCAACTTTGGGTTCGGTATTCAGGAGCACATCGATCTCGGTGCGAGATACGATCCTGGTATCGGTATCTTTGGTATGGACTTTTACATTGTTATGGGGAGACCGGGGATGCGTGTTGCAAAGCGGAAAGAGCGTAGGGCTCGCGTTGGGTTCCAACACCGTGTTACCAAGGACGACACGATGTCTTGGTTCAAGCAGAGGTTCGACGGTATCATCTTGGTGGGTATATGCTTGTGATCAACGCAGGATCCAGTTCGATTGACGATACTTCCCCAGAAATAAATGTGTACTTTTCCTCGACCTCGACGTAGCCCAAGCACCACTATGTATGCATGGCGCTATATGACTACACTCATGTGCAGCAACATGATTTGACATCAAAATGCATTGTTTCTTATCTTAGGATGATTGATTACGAACCCATAAGTCATAGTATTGAGGGGCCACACATTGCCTATTCATCACCCCTCAACTACTTGTGCACTACCAAGTTATGATACCCAGGTAATATACTTTTTTGGCCTACAGTGTCCATATCCAACCTGTGGCCATTATGACCCCAACCCACAGGTTGTCCACCCCAGGTTGGGTGGAAACGACGGTATATATTGGTGCTGGGTGGGCGCAGGGGAGTAAGTACATGATTATCATCATTTCACTAATTACGATTACGCATTGTCAAATTTCCAGTTCCCCGACACCTATTGCTCCGAGTGTGCTCAGCAACCATGTCCGCGTCTCTGATTTAATAGAACCAAGTCACGAATATAATAGATCCGCATTCTGCTTGGTGCTCAGGTTGAATAAAATCTGAAATAAGCTTTTTTTCATTCTCTTCGTCATTTCCGTTCATCAAAACCTCAACTCCAACTCAATCTGTGAAGCGAGGCATCGGAGTCTGCGGAGGAACGGGGGAATACAACACACCCGAGAAACCGTTTCGTCGATTTTCCTCGTGAATAAATCCACAAGGTCGCGCATGCCTTCGGTAACCCTTGAGGAGCAAGCTTGGCAATTTCGCCCTTTGACAGCCTGTACTGTCTTCTCCGCGAAAGCATTCGCAGTCGCTTTGCATGGCTTGTCTCGTAATGCTGTAAACATTTCTTCCATAAAGTCGACCCACCACTGAGGGAAATTGGCAACGAATAGCCTGTATCTTACTGGAGTCGCTCTCGGACACCCACATTGGCCTTGGTTATTGTAATTCTGACCAGACATCCAAGCACATGCTGCCGCAGTCCCATAGTGAGACATGATCCATGATAAATCTAGCCTCAACGCATAAACAGCTTCTCCGCACTTGCGATGGTAGGTGAGCAACGAGAGAAGATCAGACGCAGTGATCAATTCGATCTCTTGGAACCATGACGGGATGAGCGGTTGTGTCAGCGTATATTTTGCAGCGAGGAGCGTCTCCTCCCGCAATTGTCCTCGATGCGCTATCGCAAAGCACCGGAGAGGCTCTGCTTCGAGGATTTTGGGGCTCGATATCGCCTGGCGAGCTTTCTTCTCGATGGAATCGAGGGAATACTTTCTGGCGGCCTCTAAGACGTCTACGACATCCGCCAAGACCTCGAGTTCGGGATCGTCTGCCAAGGTGCATGGATAGCAGAAGCGGAGGAGAGCGTCGAGAATCTTGCTCCCCTCCGCGACTGGAACGACAACGAGACCATCCCTAACCTCTTGGTCATCGTTTGTCTCAGCAGGCTGGGGGATATCGAAGAGAGTTTCGAAGAACGGGGATGCGAGGGAGAGGAATAGCTTGAAGACACGAAAATCGATGTTGTCTGATGAGCGCAAGATAATATCTGCTTTTGCATGGTCGAAAGGTGCAGAAGCATACGCGTAATCGGTAGACATCTTTTCAGATATCTGTTCACGGACGTTATTATCTCAAGCGAGAGGAAAGACAAGAGGGCTCACTCAAAGATGCAGGACGAACGAGCCAAGAGAAAGCTGAATCGATCTCCCTGATTATCTCAATCAATACCCCAAGTGCCCTCGACCTGGATGAATCTATTGGCTGAAAACTGCAGATCATCCTGAAATAGTTCACGTAGTGCTTTCAAAGCTTTTCGCTATCTTTTTCGTGGATTGATACCGCCGTAGATTCAATAGATTCAAGGGACACGGGAAATGATGGCACGCTCAGAGAGCTGTTTATTTGGTCTTCTGGACGTTCTGCAGGGTGAATGTAGCAGATGATGAATGAAAGTTGAGATTGCGCACATAAAAATTCATAACGCAAGGAACAGACGAATTCTGAAAGCCATCCGACCATGAGTTCCTATGACTTTGAGTCGTAGCTCAAAAGAACTTCCTTGTAAAATTCCAGGAAAGCGATAACTCACCGAATCTGATTTTAGCGAGCACAGTAAAAGATCTCCGGTTCGAACTTACGAACGGCTGTGATAATTCTGAAACCAACAATCGACACCTTCCATCGAAGAAGTGCGAGCATCGTTTCAGTCAAGCGTCATTAATATCTTCTCTGGGCAAGTATCGCCGTGTCCTATTGATACGGTAGTACTCGAAAATCGGCCAACGAAGAGCAATAAAAAAATCAATTATGCATCGTGTGAGACTTCAGTATTCTCTACATGCCCTCATACACCCCAGTAGATAATTCGACGATATGCCATCGGTTCATCGTTGCCGAGCCTAATCCTCACCCGACCTCAGTCGCGTCACGACTTCACGTACCAACGCCACCTCAACACCCGCATTTCGAGCGCGTCTCCGTCGTCGACGATCATCTCGCCTTCGTCTGCGGGCTGTGAACCCTTGACGGTGATGGTATCGGTTTCAAACACAAAGTCGCTGTTGGAAAGATTCGATCGTAGGACGCGCACCGTGGGCTTTGGGCTCGGAGTCCGGCATGGCATCGAAGAAGATCCGTCATCGTTGCCTTTGGACATCGCGTCCACGTCCGTACCGGACTCGGGAGGATCCGTCGCTGCACCGCTCAGAGGTGGTAAGTCGTCCACGGCCGTCTTTTGTTTCTCCGAGTCAGGGAGGTTCGTTTTTTGGGAATCGTGTGTTTTCGGGAGAGCGTCTGCGTATGCCGGAGATATTTTTGAAGATGACGCGTTAATGGGGCATTCGCGAGGGTCGAGTACCGAAAGCGTGTATCGCGCCTTGGCTTCGCGAGTGATGAGGTAAGTATCTTTCGGGGTCTCGAGCACAATTCCCCGTTGTAGATCGTCCACAGAATCCGTTTCCACGTCTCCGTCTGCTTGATTTTCTCGAGCCCCAACCATCTTCCGACGCTTGGATGGTGGTTGGCCGGCTATCGACCCTCGGCGAAGGTAAGGAAAGAGTGCACACTGGACCACCTGTGCATCGTATTTAAACCTACACATGTGCGCCCCAGGATCAATCAGTCTGTGGGCGAAAATAGTAAGAAAAGAACATACCCTACCCCAGTTTTTCCCTTTCCATGATCGGGAACTCCAAAGGAGATTGTCATCGCTTGCATCTTCCTCGCTTCCTCCGCAGCGGCGGCCAATTCGCTCAACCCTGCCTTCTTCATCTCCGTAAAGTCGACGTTAAGCCGTCGTCTCTTCGGGGTATTCGTTACATCAAAGAGTGGGGGAGATGGCGGTGGGGGAAGACCGAGAATGTCAGCACGACGCTGCGCATACTCTGCCAGCCGCTGTGTGCGGTTGCGAATCCCAAGACCAGGAGCGACATGCGCGTTTTGCTGCAGGAAAAGTTAGCCCGAGCAAGTCTATCGGAGACCCAGCACGAAGACATACCTCAACTACGTCGACACTAATGACCTCGAACGCACTCCCGTCATGGCCCCATCCCCACCCACAGCTGACACACCCTCTGCCATCATCTTCAGCTTCTTCGAAACTCGTCATACGACCGGCACTGTCGCCTCTCCCTGCGCTCTCTTCACCATAAAATGACTCACCCCATCCACCAATGAAACGACTCGCCCAAACGTCCCCTGCATACCCAGGTGGCTGGGGGTCGTTGTTCGAGGAAGACGTGGAAGGAACTGAGGAAGCAGGTGGTGGAAGGGGGGTATTGGTGCGCGTACGAGGAACACTGGCGGTTCCATTCACGTGGCCATTAGCACTGATGCCATTTATACCAACTCGGCCGTCGCTTTTATCACATTGACCGCTTTTGACAGCACCAGAGGCCGAAGTCAACGTAGGGACAAGTGCAAGTACGACGCGTATCGTTCTGCCGTCCTTCTTTGCCCGAGAAATGCCGCTCCATGTCAACAAACCTGCGTGCACGGCACACTGTATGACGTCAGAGTCGTCTGTGTAAACACGGCGTCGCGAATACGCCGATGGAGTGTATGGGAAAGGCGGTGGAGGAGGAAGACCACCTCCCCAGAGACGGAACTTTTGGGGTCGTGCCGGGGGTAAGAAGGATGGTGGCACAAGCACTGTAAGGCGGAGTTCAGTGGGTATTCGGTTTAGTGTAGGTGTAGGCTGCGGTGCAGAAGTGGAGGCCAAAGAATCCGAGCTGGAGCTAGCTTCCATCGCCTTGGTTTCAACTGACTTGTGCTCTTCGACGATAGGTGTAGGAATCCATTCCGGGAAGTAGTAAGGGAAAGGTGTTCGCGGCCAAACATAGGTTCCGAGGCTGACAAACGGTTGCTTCTCTCTTTCTTTCCTGGCCGCGGCGAGTTCCTCAGCGCTGGGCATGCGTTCAAGCATCTCCAAGCGTTCGCGTTCGAGCAGTTCCAATCTCTCGCGCTCAAGGAACTCAAGGCTTTCGCGTTCCAATCTTCCAAGACGTTCGCGTTCCATGACATCCAGTCCTCCAAGTCTGTCGCGCTCGAAGAGTTCGCTGATCTCCCGTTGAAGCATCTCAAAGCGCTCCCTGGCCTCCATTCGTTCGCGTTCAGCTTCTGTGTGTTCTCCTTCGCGGTTTGGGGCGGTTATCGCCTCCCGCTCTCTCTCCATCGCAGCAGCCCGCTCGCGTTCGATGAGATCCAATCGCTCCCGCTCTCGTTTTTCAAACAACTCCCGATCGGCTCCAGGACCGACAGGACGTTCGTCGCGATCGCGATCGACCATTGGCACATCGATGATCTTGCGTTCTTTGTCAACTTCTCTGTCCCTGGAAGGTTTACTGGCATCGAGCCCCCTTTCCCGGTCTCTTTCCATCCCTTCATGGCGTTCTCGCTCCCTCTCCCGTTCATATGCTTCCGCACGTTCACGTTCTATGTCATAAGGGTGAGGTCGCATGGGAACGCGTTCGCGATCACCAGGACGCTCCAGAATGACCCTATCACGCTCCATAACGACACGCTGGTCAGGGGGTAAAGCGCGCTCCCGTTCGTGCATGATACGATCCCTGTCGTTGATGGCCATGCGTTCTCGCTCGAGGAAAGCCCTGTCTCTCTCAGCCATCCGCTCCCTCTCGAGCTTGTCTCGTTCGACAAAGGCACGTTCTCTGTCCGGGAGAGCCATGCGATCGCGTTCAAACATTGCCCGATCACGTTCTGCCATTGCGCGATCCCTGTCAGCAACGGCAATACGCTCGTCGCCGCGTTCGGGAATAGGCATGCCCGTACGTTCACGATCACGGTATTGCCGACGGTCGAACTCGCGCTCCCTTTCTCGTTCCCAAGCAAGCTGTCGTTCGCGCTCATTCATGAGTTGAATTTCGCGCTCTCGAGGGTGATCGTGTGGGGGTGGTGGGGCATGGTGAGGGCCGGGTGCACCTGGTCCGGTCGTGCTCGAGCTTGGAAGAGGTGGTCCACTACCAATATTGATCCCATGAGGAGACGGGATACCAGAATGCGTGCGACGTTCACGGTCTCGCTCCCTTTCTCGATCGTGACCCCAAGGTGGCATCCCTGGTCCTGTTTCCCCCTCGCGGTGTAACACAGCGATGCGCTCGCGTTCACGCTGGATATGCTCCCGCTCTCGCATGTCGCGATCTCGTTGTAGCATGGGAATTCCTTCCATTTCCCTGGGCATCATCTCGCGTTCCATCACCCTCTGTTCGTGCGCAGAGTGGTGGAGTTCCCTCTCCCTCTCCCTCTCTCTTTGTACGGGGGCGTCCCTCTGGCCGAGTGGCATGTCACGTTCGCGTTGGGGAAGAAGCATACCCGGATCTCTGGACTCCCTAGGCCGTTGGCGATCTCGCTCTCTTAGATAAGCAGCCCATTCGGGATCGCGCGGCGGGTCGAGGTCCTTCTCCCGAACGGAGTCACGTGGTGGACCGCCCACGTTCATAGGCATGTCTCGTTCTCGAATCTTGTCTCGTTCCCGCTCGCGAGGGGCCATGTCGCGCTCGCGTGCCGGGTCCCACTCGGGAGGATGTGCTTGGAATTGGCCCTGGCCGGGGAGCAGGGGGGGACCTTGTCTAGGTGGATGAGAAAAGGGAGGTGGATATATGCGCTCCCTATCGTGAGGAAGGCGTTCGTGAGGAAGCGGGGGCATGCGGTCTCGCTCGTTCAGAAGGGGCATGCGGTCGTGTGGAGAAGGACCAGCGGCCGTGCGATGGCTCGGGCCTGGAGGCGACTGCTGTTGTATAGGTGTTCGCAAGGGAGGTGGTAGTTGGGCATGGGGTACACGAGCGAGGGGTGACATTCTATGCATGTGGTGTGGCGGGCGGTCGCGCTCATGTGGGGAAGGAATTGGTCGATCATGTGCAGAAACCAAAGGCCGATCATGAGTAGAAGGGATAGGACGATCATGGGGCGATGGGAGGGAGCGCTCGAGGGGAGACGCAAGTGAGCGCTCGCGAGGAGACGGGAGGGCGCGCTCCCTTTCTCTATCAAAAGGACCAACGACACGATCTCTGGGTACATGACGGATAATGTCTATGTCGTCTTGTTGACGTTCTCGTTCACGTTCCCAGTCCTTTTCCCTTTCTCTCCCGGACCTGAAGTTGGCACCAGGGCTGGTGTTGGGGTGAGCAGAAGGCGGCCCATGGGCTTGGGCTTGTGCCTGTGCAGATCTATTGGCCAATTGCTCATCGAGGATAAGGACACCGGCAGCAGTTGTCATCAACTTGGAGGATGGGGAGTGGGCGGCTGCGGAGTCGGATTTTTTTTAAAAAAAAAAGAAGAGGAAGAAGGAAGAGCGCGACGAACCGATGTTTGAAGGAGTCGAGCTGCCACTTGCATGTGCACGCTGTACGATTGGACTGCGGTCTAAGCGAACGGATCAAGCATTTTTTTTTTTAAAAAAAGACACGCAGGCGCCAGGTGACGGGGAGCGAGAATGATAAGCAAAGTGATCAGCGCCCATCTAGAGGGGCAGTGTCAAGGAAGCCTACCTGGCCCGGGCATAGCCGGCTTGATTTGAGACGAAGATTGCTGGTGATGAGGCGTGCGGACGTGGTGTGCTTGGCCCAAATTGGAGACGGTGAGAGGCGAGGACCCCTGACGCGGTGCCGGATGAGGACCCCAAGACGAGTGTGGGTGCACGTGAGGCGAAGGTGCAGAAGGAGATGGGTGTTGCAAGCTAGCCATGGCGGGCGAGGGATCGATCTGAGAGGATGGACGAGGAGTGACGCGGTGGGTCGGGGCGGGGTCGGGGCGGGGGAAGTGGTGTGGGTAGTACTGACCGGGCTGAGGGGGATACGGAGCTTGGGAGGAAGGTGGGTGCTGGGACGAGTGCTGGTGCTGGTGTGGGTGCTGTGGCTGGTGCTGGGACTGGGGGGAGGCGGAGGCGGAGGGGAGAGATGGGGGTGCTGATTGGGGGGGCGGTGAAGGGTCGCGCTGCGGTGCGGGCGGACGTCGCCGGTGCTGCGAAGGAGAGTCTTGGAGGAGATCCGAAACGTTCATTGCAGAGGGGAGGGAAAAGTAATGGGGAAAAAAATTGGAGGAGGGGGAGGATGGAGATGAGAGTGGAAAGGAAGAGGAACTAAAAGTGTGAGTAAAAGGAAAGGCTGCCAGGTTCATTTCAATTAGATTCACATCTCATCTCACGATCGAGATCT
Organism: Solioccasus polychromus; assembly: GCA_038090335.1. Classification (NCBI taxonomy): domain Eukaryota; kingdom Fungi; phylum Basidiomycota; class Agaricomycetes; order Boletales; family Boletaceae; genus Solioccasus; species Solioccasus polychromus. The sequence continues at coordinate 51,029 of JBBPMM010000014.1, forward strand.
GCGGCTCCACGTGGTCAGATCGAGATCAAAAAGGCACACTCAATTAGGACAACCCTCCATAGCCCCTCCGCTAGTCCTACTAGGATCCGCGCAAGGTGTGCAGATAAGATGTGCGGGTGTTTTCCTCTGCCAGGTCATCCTTTCCCAAGTACGTCACCGCCCTATGGGTCAACTTCCCCACACCGCTTTACACGGAATCTCGTCGAGCCCATCTCCCCAACGCCCTGGAGTCGATGGCGACATGCCTCGCTCCACTCTCTCATATCATCGCCGCCGACCTCGACCTCGACACGGACCCTCTCGTTGTTGCCGAAAATAATCTCCTACGTTTACTACCCGGGAAAAGCCGGCATCCCGTGGGATTCCACCTACTAAACGGCATAATCACCAGCGGTCGATGTGAGTTACCTATCTTCTTCCTTCACGTTACCATGTCTGAAGCGCCATTCACAATATCCGTCTCTGACGGCAAACTTGATCTACTCCAAAGAAAGCTCCAGCTCGCTACCTTCCCTGACGAGCTTGAAGGGGCTGAATGGAAGTACGGCACTCCTCTTGCCGATATCGAGAGACTCGTCGATCGATGGAAGAACGGGTACGACTGGCGAAAACATGAAAAGGAGCTCAACGACCAACTGCCCATGTTCACCCGAGACATCCACGTGGACAACTTTGGCACCCTCAACATTCATTATGTCCATGGAAAGAGCAACATCCCCAACGCGATCCCTCTGCTCTATTGCCATGGCTGTACGTACTGCTTTTCCCGTGCTTCAACTCTCTTCACGGAAAGCTTAGGGCCCGGGAGTTTTATCGAAGTCCGGAAGTTGCTGCCTCTCTTGACAGCCTCGTCCCACGATCACCCTAGCTTCCATGTGGTCGCACTCAGCTTACCAGGGTATGGGTTTTCCGAGGCTCCCCGAAAGCAGGGTTTTGCGATTAAACAGTATGCCGAAGCATGTCCTCATATATACAAGTTGCGCGCCTGTCGCTCATTTCGTCGCCTAGGTTGCACACAAGTTGATGTTGTCACTGGGTTACGACAAGTACGGTAGGTTCACGTTAGCAGAATCCCCCGATGGTAAATTGATCTATCGTAGTTACACAGGGCGGCGATTGGGGATACTTTGTATATTTCGTGATTCCGTCTGCTGCCGAGTATTTAACCCATGCCAGATCACCCGTTACATGGCCATGAAATATGGCGGTCAACACGTCGCGGCCTGGCACACAAATATGCCACTGTGAGTTCTCTATTATATATTGGCAATGATACCCAAGGTCGTTCCAGCGGCCGCCCCCCCTCTCTATTAAAGGAACCGTTGTCGTTCCTCGCATTTTTAATTACACCTTGGACTGCAAGGGAGAAAGAGGGCCTGGCGCGTTCACAGTGGTTCAACAAACTTGGCCAGGGTTACTTTTCAGTACAAAGCACTCAACCCCAGACTCTCGGTTACTCATTTGCTGACAGCCCTGTCGGGCTGCTCGCTTGGATCTACGAAAAGTTGCACTCTTGGTCGGACAATTACCCTTGGGAAGACGACGAGAGTAAGCGATACTGTTGTATCAAACACATACCATGCTCGGCTATATTGACCTCTGTCACAGTTTTGACTTGGGTATCCATTTATTGGTTCTCACTTGCAGGCCCGACCGCTTCACTGAGGCTCTACTTTGAGCTTGTAGGCGGTGAATCCACTACTCCATTACCGTACCTGTTTCCGACCATTCCAATGGGCTTTTCGGTCTTTCCCAAGGACATTTTTGTTCTCCCAAGGGCGTAAGCACCATTGTGCCTTGCTCCAAATCATCTTGATTTCCTCATTTCTGCAGTTGGCTTCGACGTGGCCTTCGTGTAGTAGCTGAATTTGAACACGACAGCGGTGGCCACCTTGCAGCGTATGAAAAACCAAACGAGCTAGCCCACGATCTGCGCACGATGTTTGGCAAGAGAGGCGGTGCCTATGGCGTCGTTCCTGACAAGGATGGGTATCTAGTGCGTCCGCGGCTGTAATATTTCCTATCGAACACGCACGTCTCTTTTGTTGTGTCATGTATCGAGATACTGGAATACTTGAAGCGGGTCTCGCTCGCGTTTTCTTGGATTGTTCGGGTTCAACGTATCACGTCTGAGCTGATGTTAACAGCACATACGACCGTCCGTGGAGACTTTCTCTCATATCAGCATAGCATGCTAGTCTATCTGCCCCCTTGAAGAACGGAGGCATATCAGACGGTGACGACATGATCGGAATCTACGCTCGTTCCAACTGTGCCTTGCGCAAGGGGGGGATCTGCAGGTCCCAATACCGGCCCCGAATCTGTTCTGTCACAGTTTTCGACAGCGTTTTCGAGCCTTTGAGGTCGTGCACGCTCGTACGTACGTACGATCCTACGGATCCAGAAACCATGCGTATGCGCATGCGTGGACGATCGCGCCTCTTTCTCTGCTTTCGATCTCGACAGCCTTTTCTTTACTCGTTTGATGGCACGTCAAGATAGCTCCGATCATTTTTGGCCCCGTCTGGCGATATACGCTAATTACCGAAACGTTCCACCCCCTCATCATCACCATAATACGCGAAACATTGACATTGGATTAGATCCCGCCCATGGAGGTTCCTCGTATTAGACACACGGATACAAGATAAAGGGTATAAGGGAAGTTTCCAAAGATACAAACACACGTTCCGAGGGTATATCCAAACAGCTCGGGTTTACTCGTAAATGTTCAGCGAGTTGAACTCAAAGTAGGCATTGGAGAAGGCGCTAGGATTATTGTTGACGTAATCTGATAAGATGGACGATGAGCCTCGTTCGGGACCTGATGGATGGATAGACTCACCGACACAGTCCGAGGGGCATTCACTCGAGCCATAAGCATTACCAGCCCAGTCTCCGCCTGTGCAAAGTAAAACAGAAAGTAATCCAGCTCAACGTCATTGCGCGCAATAAATGCGGCCCGACGTACAAAAGGTCAGATTGATGACGATGTTCATGGGTCCAAAGTGAGACGGAAAGTCGCAGTCCGTATTGTAAAAGTAGGCCGAGGGCTCGCCCTAACGATTCACGTCAACGATTTCGGCCTCCCTGCAGCATCGACACGGATCGGTTACCCAGTATTCTGGCGTGACAGTGCTCCCTGGATTCTTGACTTCGTTCGGGGTGTAGACAGAGTCCCGGGTCCAGAACCAAACCTTGATGTGCAAGGCGCTCCGCTCCATCGCATACCTAAGTCGATCGGCTTAGTCACTTCCCGATCCTTGACAAGGAAAACACGGAGCAATTCACCAACCACCGCCATCAGTGTTAAAGTTTGGCCCGAAACTGTTTTCATCAGGGAATTTGACGCCACATCCGGAATTACCGGTGGTATAAACATCACAATCGTTTCCTGTGCTGGCCCTGGATTGCGTACGCTTGAGGAACGACGCATGTTTTGCGAGAAACCGGGGGAACATACCCATACTCCCAACGAGAGCTGGGCTGTGTACAGCCTTGGGGAATGTCAGACGCAGGATGCAAGCTGATGACAAGAATGGACCGGCCTGCACTGGTATGGAGAGTTGCCTGATTAGGCGACTGGTTGTTGACACCTTCGATGATATCTATTTCACCCTGTGAAGTGGCCGTCAGGCGAATCGAGCACGACGTTCATTCATCCCTAACCTCATTTGGCCAGTTAGCGCCGACTTCCTGAGCACTAGGTTAGCATATGAAAGCAGAGCTTTGAGGTCACAACATACCCTACAGACATCAAAAAATAATATCGGCCACGTCAGTGGATGTTCGATATTATATCAGGTTAAACGAACCCTGATAAAAAAATAAGGTCGAGCGCTGTAAACGTCTAAATAAAGCAGCCAAACTTACAGACAGCCGGCCAAGTTCCGCATCCTTCGGGCATATGACCAATATCAAAGCTAAATTGAAACTAGTTTAGTCCCCGAACCTAATAATTAATGACTGCCAAACTTACACTGCGACGTGTTGGCTATATGTATTCGTGGACTGCAGCCTAAAAGAGTCCCGTCCTACACCACTGGCACTGAGGTATGTGGTATCGTCGGCCTTCAGACCAACGGTGTTGCCGGAAATCCAAACCATGCCCTTTGACCATGCTGTTCCTGCATCGACATAGTTCCTACATCTATCAAACAAGCGCCTCAATAAATAAAAGCCACATTACATACACGCGCCCATGTGTGGGATCCGAAATGGCTTCCCATTGAAATGCATCGAGGAAGGACTGTCCGGAGAGGCTGGCCACGCTCGAATACGTTCTGGGAGATGCCCAGGCAGGGACAGCGAGGGCGACAAAGGCAAAGAGCGAGGACCTGAACATCTTCGAAGCGACTTGCAGGATCGCTTGCTCAGTAGAGAGCAGCGAATTGCCCTCTTATACAAGACAAGTAATACACCCGGACTGTGTCCATGATGTATTTCCACAAGGATGAAAAGCTGCGGGGTCAGCAGTCTTGATGGTGTCCACGGGCGACCGGACAGGCATGACAAACGGGACGATAGGTGAGGAGGGTACCTGCATGACGACTAAGCTAAAGTTGCCACGATCGCGACATGTCGAGCTCCAACGGCCGCCTGTCAGCGCATGCGGTATTCCGGACCTGCCGATCTTGCATATGGATGGTCAGCGATAACATGATGACAAGGCTGGAGCTATTGGGGATAACACATGAGGCATACGGTGAAATTAAGATAGACGATAGAATTAAGCCCGACTCGGAGTGAGAATTTAGATCGAGCACTCGGTTGGCTAGCCTTTACATACCGGACTGCGGATAACTGGGATAATTTAACCTGCAATACAGGCAGGCTACAAGTGCCAAGTGATGACTGAAAACAGCCAGGTTTACTGCTTCGCTTGCTTGCATCAAAGCCGAGTCTGAGAAAGAGCCACGTCAGTTCCTCGACGGAGATATGCCTCCGCATGTAACACCCAGCCCCACAAACCTTATTTATTGCTCCGTTGCCCCTGATGCGACAGCCAAATCGGAATCCACATAAGGGCGACAGTTCGAACCTGCACGAAATTCCACATGTATGGTACAATGTAAGAAGGGTGAGAAGGACGACCGGGGCGACACCTAATCCAACTAATAAGATCTCAACATCAATCCATTATTTTACGCTGGCTTACTAGTACTCCATCGTGTGCCTTGGATCCCAATCGCCTCAGGAAAGAGTAACGTCAAAAACCAGCGTGGATAAACGGAATCCATTCCGAGAACAGTGTGTCACCGTCTCAGAGATGCCAAACGGCCCCTGGGCTGCAGCGCTCGAGCGACCTCCCGACAGTCTGGCCATGCACTCGTCTGAAAGAGCTGATCATACGTCACGCCCCCGCAAACAACGTGCCCGCAGCAATATGGATGACCTCATCCAAGAGCCTCTTTTCACGTGTTGCCGTGAGAGAAAAGCGAGTCCTCCACATGGACGCGACGAAGCAATAATGCTTTGGTAACTTCAAGCACTGTCCGTTGGCAAGACAGGGTCCACTCTCAGTTGGGTTCTGGGCATCTTGGATTCCATGACATGGAAACATTCTTCATCAACTGGAGCACTTCCTCGACCGTCCCTTCAGATGACTCCTGAAGGATAGAATTCCCGATTATAGCCCTGGTGTGTTTCAACTTGGCTTCCACTCCCGGAAGGAAGCACACGCCATATGATGGCGGTTGGCGAACAGCAAGAAAGCGAAGGTCGTTGTTGGATGAGAGTTCAGGTTGGAAACGGCGCTAAGATGCTCAGGGTGGAGACACATGGGGGGAGGACGAAGTCATGTACTTTATGTCCAGGTTGCGAAAACTCGGGGTGATGAAAAACCTGCTGTGTGAATCTTTCAAATGGCCCGGTCGAACACCAAAATATACGTGGTTGTTTTCCTGGAGTCTGTTTGAATGATACAAGTCAACTCTAAGGTTAGATAAGAACAATACGGACCACAGTGGTTAGCGAATCTAGCACTGGCTTGGCTATACATCTCCACAAAGACGACAGGATTGATTCCCATTGGTTGATAACACCTTCGCCTGTTCGCGACATGAGCACCACGAACCACATTCTCCACCGAACTTGCCTGTTGAGCGTGAGACCGGGAAGCGGGCTATCAGGAAACTGGTGAAGAAATGACGTGCCTAGATATACCAACGATGGTAAAGTTAATACCCTTCTAAAATCATATATTAAACTAGCTCAGGAATATCTATTCTTCATATCTTTTGTGGCTGGATACCTGATATCCGACCTAGTTTAACTTTTTTTTGTATATCTTCACCAATTTCTGATGGCGACATGAGTGTCCCATATCCCGAGTGTCACTAACGTTGGTCAGTTTTCACACGCGAATAGTCTGTTCTAAAGCGATTGAGAATCTCGAACTTTTGCGAGCATGAACCAGGGTAGCCAGCAGATAGTTCGTCATAGGAGATGGAAAGGAAAGAGATCTCCTCGAACAATTGATCGTCTTTGTTAAAGCCACTCCTCCTATTGATCGATTCGGTGGCTGGATTTCCTTCCTCAACTCGCATGAATAGGCTTTTTCCTCCCACATCGGTAGCGTGGACCCATGCAGGGCGCAGATGTTGTCCGAGAAGCTGCTGTGGTTGCTATAGAATTATGACATCCAGAAACTGCTGTGGCCCAGTGCATGAGAGGCGGAGTGGGAATTCAAATTTGATTGTTCGGGGTCAGCGGAGTTTCCAAGATGCTGAAAACAAGTGATGAAGGAATTGGCGAAGTTATTCAGGGTGACCGTCAGGGGCTAGCTGAACAGCATTCACATACGTCGGAATTGCCTTCTCGAGATCCTCTAGATCTTCAATGTGCCGGAAACGAGGAATGAAGAAATTGCCAAGGTTGCTCAACAGGGAGAGTTTGTTACACCATCAGGAGTTAACTGAACGCTCGAGGTCCCCAATGTCTCCAACGTGCTTGAAACCGGAGAAGGCGGTGCTCGAGTTATTCAGCAGGCCAGGTTTGTTGAAATGGTCATCAAGGGTCAATTAAAGGGCATACGTGAACATCAAAATTGCTCGTTCACGGTCACCGATCTCCCCGGGACGCGGGAAACGAGTAACGAAGGAATTTCCAAGGCTGCTCAGCAGGACAGGTTTGCCGGAGTGGTGGTCAGAAATCAGCTCAATAGATTCCTCTTCCCTTGAAATTGCTTCCCCAAGGTCACCAAGATCACCAAGGCGGCGAAACCGATCCCGTAATACAACATCATAATTCTGTAGTCCTCCGAGGTCGCAGGGAGGGGTCGACTTGATCAATGCTTCTAAAAGTATAATCGCCTGCTGGAATCTAGATCCCCAAACCGTCTATATTGCCGCAGCAGCTCCACGCTCAAAGTTCCAGGTTCTTCGTCCGTGAAAACTGCAGTAGGATGTCGCCGCATTACTGGCTCAGTGGGTGAATGAACGGGAGTAGCTTTACATCCCGACATCCCGACATCCCGACACCTCGAGTACAGCTGCGGATGCTAGTTGCAATTTGTTCCTCGTGACTCCATACAGGTGCGGGATTCATTGCCTCCTGTGGAAGAGCCTCTGCCTGTGCTACCTCTGCTTCGTCCCACACCTTCTCGAACCGCGCGAAATGCACGACGGCCAGATGAATCAAAGTAACGGTCCGTCGACGTTCCCGACAGGGCATGTAGAGAGTGCGTCGTGATAAGGGTGAGGGGGAACGCCAAGCGAAGGATCAGTCTTTTCGACTAGACAGAGGATGAAATTGCCATCGCCAAGTTAGATCCTGTTTGTTGGGCCATGACTTTCGCCAGTCACAACCTCGAGCCAACTTCGGCATTTCCTTGTCGATCATGGACATACAACAACCAGTATGGTGATGAGAAGAGTCAGACCAAGGAACTTTGATTCCGATGGTTCACTAAAAGGGATGAACATGGAGGCACAACATCGTCACCCCTCGAGTCAAAGCTGAACGCTGCTCTCGTGAGTGTTTGAGATCCTGTTTGAGACTTGGACCCAGTACTCACAGAGATATTTTGTACTGTGGTCTGGAAGTTGTTCCACAACATTTGTCGGCTCTCGGAGCAACTCCCCACCACCTAACATGAACTGGAACTCGAAGGATGCATAGATTAAAAGGCGAAAGATGGTAGACAGTCAGACGAGCTTGTTAGGACTAGCATGAGTGGAAGAGTCCTCACATCGAAATGACATCATCCCATTCGATGATACTATTGTTCACTGACGGGCGCTTGTTTTCGGCTCTCCATTCAAGATCGCTGTGCTGTACCACGGCGTAAAATCCGACTGGTACATCTCTGTCGCCTGGATGCCTAATATACAGTTAGCAACGTTTTCCGAGCCCGAGGAAGGCGTTCGTACACGTAATAACTATTTCGTTCTCGTCCGATTCAGGACGCGGCCGCACCGACGCGTCAGAGAAGAAGTGGCGCGCACGAGCCTCAGGGGCTTGTTTTCTCGCCTTGCTCGGCGCTCGGTACTTGTACATGCATATATTGTCCTGGGAACGATCGTTGTCACAGAGCGAGTCTGGGTGACTCCACAGTGTTAAGTTTCCGAAGAGATCTGGGCCGCCTTAGCCCAATCAATTTATTCATTTCTTCAGACTCGCCTCCACGATGGGACGCGCAGGACTGTATGTCAACCTCGAAGAGCATCCCCAAGTGGAACTGTGTACAGTGATAACCTGTCAAATTGCGTTCTTGGGAAAGGCGATCTTGAATGTGTACACCTATGAACCGAGAAAGGGTGTAACATCTAGTCTTACGTACTTGGCGTAAACTACAAGACGCTATGGGGATAATTCGCGTACCCGATCATTGGTGATGTCCGTTTCAAGTATGACTGGAGTCTATTGCGCACCCTGCCGACCTTGACTCGAAGATGGGGTAATGATTACTCACCCCAGATGGTGATATATAGTCTGGCTCCTAAGTTCGGATGGTTCTTTACCGACGACCATGGCAGAGTCTCCATTTACCATCGCAATTCCTGACGAAAAGCTCGATCTCCTCCGCAAGAAGCTCGAATTCGCCACCTTCCCAGACGAGCTCGAGAACGCTGAGTGGAAGTACGGCGTTCCTCTTACTGATGTCAAGCGGCTCGTAGAACGATGGAAGAACGGATACGACTGGCGCAAGCATGAGAAAGAACTCAATAACGAGATGCCCATGTTCACGAGAGACGTCGACGTCGACGGCTTCGGGACGCTCAACATCCACTACGTCCACAAAAAGAGCACCGTGACCAACGCTATCCCTTTACTCTTTTGCCATGGATGTCAGTGTGAATTTTGATGTCTCGCATTTGGTAGTAATTCAACGGAAAACTAGGGCCAGGAAGCTTTTATGAGATCCGAAAGATACTTCCGTTATTGACTGCATCATCTACCGAGCATCCTAGCTTCCATGTAGTGGCTCTTAGTCTCCCCGGCTATGGGTTTTCCGAGGCTCCTCGTCAACAAGGCTTTTCACAGCTTCAGTTTGCAGAGGTGTGTAATGGCGTAGATTATCAAGAGAGACATTCAAATGCGCTTTCAGGTCGCGCACAAGCTCATGCTAGCCTTGGGGTATAATGAATATGGTAACTGACGTCGTTAAATTAAACCTACTGTAGATTGAACTTTACTCGCAGTCACCCAGGGAGGGGATTGGGGAAGCCTCGTGCGTGTACACAATGAATCTCACTGTAGTTTGTTCATATCCTCCAGATTACGGGCACCATGGCTCTGAAGTACGGCGGAACGCACCACAAGGCCTGGCACACAAACACGCCACTGTGAGTCGTGAGTAGTCGTTTCCAAAGGGTGATTCAATCCATCGTTTCAGTGCCCGTCCCCCTTCTATTTGGGAGCCGCTGTCATTCCTCGTCTTCCTAGCTACGCCGTGGACTACGAAAGAGAAGGAAGGTTTAGCACGAACTGAATGGTTCCGAAAACAAGGCAACGGTTACTTTTTGGAACAATGCACCCAACCTCAGACTCTCGGATATTCATTGGCTGATAGTCCTGTTGGCATGCTCGCATGGATCTATGAAAAGCTGCACAACTGGACAGACAGCTATCCCTGGGAAGATGACGAAGGTGATCGACTTGCTCTGGCTCGCGCGGAGCGGTATACTGATCGTGTGCAGTTTTGACATGGATCTCCATCTACTGGTTTTCTCGCGCTGGTCCTGCTGCATCTGTGAGGATTTACTACGAGGTCATGAAAGGTCGAACAGATACTCCAATGACACTTGGTCGCCCAACGATCCCGATGGGAGTCTCGTACTTCCCAAAGGATATCTTCGTCCTTCCAAAGGCGTACGTTTCTGCCGTCATTTTTGAGAACGAATCTGATGGACGCTCTGCAGGTGGGCTCGGCGAAGCTACCCGGTCGTTGCCGAGGCTGAGCACGAGAGCGGAGGACATTTTGCATCCTATGAAAGGCCCCAAGTGCTGGTGGATGATGTGCGTAGGATGTTTGGAAAGGGTGGAGGTGCCTGTGGTGTTGTTCCAGGAAAAGACGGATACGCATGAATGCGTTGGTATTAGTAGTAGTAGTGCTGAATAAACTCGTTGGGTCTCACGAACGTGGCAGTCGGACGTCGGCTCGATTGCATAGTCTTCAACACGGTCCATCGGGATCGCAGCGCCTTTCTTCAATGGACCATCCTCTGCTCGCCTATGTCGTCGCTGCGGTCGCCGTCCTCGTGCCCTGTGTGAGTTCACTTTCAATCTGTACACGCACGATGAGCACCCGTTTCATCCTTGTTCTTCGAGCCGCGAGCATCAGCGTCGCGGCGACGACGACACCCGGGTCACGGGCGGTCTGGCGCCGTCCTCGTCTGAACTAAAGTTGACCCTCGCACGCACGGCAACGCGCTGACCAGCCCCAGCTTTATCTAGCCCTCGTCCTCCTCTCCCCGTCCCCAATCGTGACCCGTCCTTCCGAAAAGACCTACCGCTCGCACGCGTCTCCAAACCCCTCCCCGCTCCCCTCCCTCGCAGACCAAGCCTCCCTCGACCTGACCGTCGTCATCCCCGCGTACAACGAAACGAAGCGCCTCCCCGCCATGCTCGAAACCACCCTCGCGCACCTCGGCACCGTACCGCGTCGGACGCACGAGCTCGTCATCGTCGACGACGGCTCGCAGGACGGCACGTCCGCCCTCGCGCTCTCGCTCGCCGCGCAGCACCCCGCGTCCGACATACGCATCGTCACGCTCGAGCAGAACCTCGGCAAGGGTGGGGCGGTGCGACATGGAATGCTCCACGCGCGCGGACACCGCCTTCTCATGGTCGACGCGGACGGCGCGAGTCGGTTCGAGGATCTCGAGGCGCTGTGGAAGGCGATGGACAAGCTGGCCCCCAAGAACGAGCCCGCGGTCGTCGTCGGTAGCAGAGCGCACCTCGTCGGGACGGAGGCGGTCGTCAAAGTACGTGATTCGCGTTCTGGCCGGCGTTTTTTTGACGTGCTCTCGCCGGGCAGCGTTCGCTTCTTCGAAACATTCTCATGCACGGTCTACATACCATACTCCGCATCGTCGGCGTTGGGCACATCCGTGATACCCAGTGCGGCTTCAAGCTGTTCACGCGGCGCGCTGCACAGCAGATATTCCCCGCTCAGCACTTGGCAACTTGGATATTCGACGTTGAGCTACTCCTCCTCGCCAAGCAGCTCGGGGTCCCCGTTGCTGAAGTAGATGTCGAGTGGCACGAGGTGGCGGGGAGCAAACTCAACGTCGTCAAAGACTCGCTTCAGATGCTGCGCGATCTTCTGGTACTCAGAGGCAACCAATTGGTAGGAAGGTGGAAAGTCATTCCTTGACAATAAAAGATGTACGAGATACCGTTACCGTAATTTAATGGATGCAAGGCATTCAGCAGAAGGATTCGGTCCAAAAAAAAAATAAAAGGTCAAAACATCCACTCCCTCAAACATCCACCACACGTTCTATCGCTGTCAATATACATCTCTTCTTGAGTAAATACAAGAAAAGATCGCAATTTTACATACGTGCAACATTAGTCTTAGATGAGGCAGACGCGCGTGGCTCGTGAAAAAGGTGTTCATCAAGGGGGAATATTGGCGTTGATCTCATCGAGCAACTCCTGAGCAATCTTGGCATTAGACACCTAGACCAAGGTTAGCCGAGTCCAACGACGAATCGCATGTCGTGAACCTACCCGGAGGTTATAGTGCACGGTCTTGTTATCCTCGATAACGCTGAACCGTATGTATCGCGGGTCTTGGGCCAGAAAACACTTCATTCCTTGGAATAGCGGTACGTTCAACAACAAGGCGTAGACGGCTTCTTTTCGCATTACTAAGAGGGTATCAGCGCAAGAACTGGCTCTCTCAAAAAAGTCGCTGACCAAGTCGAGCTCCATTTCCGTCAGCCCGGCGAACGTTGAGTTTCAGCAGCCCACTCCCTCGCTCTTTCCACTGATTTTTTTGTGGACACAGCGAATAGAGCTTGCCACGAATATGAAGAAGCGTCTCTTCTTCCTCTTCGCCAGTGATCACTGATAAATCAGAATTTCAGCATTCGGAACGGACCATCAAAGTTTTTTAATTCACCTTCCTGTTCCGTCAACTTCTCTTTTTCTTCTTCGCTCTGTTCCTCTTCGCCGTCCTTGCTCGCACGCAGCCGTTCGCCAAACGACGACGGTGCGCGATCGCTTCCTTCCCTGTCTGCGTCACCGTCCTCCTCCCCACTTCCGCTCCCATCCCCGTTACCAAATACACCAAACACTGACTCTGGCTTGCGTTCCGAGCTCCGCGAAGAGCCTCCATTTGGTGACTCGGCTCTGGCACGCTTCGGATGTGGAGCCGAAAATCCGTGTGCTCCCAAAGCATACGCGCTGGTATTCAAGCCCATCGTCCGTCGTGTGGGGGATTTGCTACGCCCGAGCACGCCCGCTTTCCCTCCATTGTTTCCCAGCGGTGACTTGGACCTCGAAGGTGAAAACGGAGACGCAGTTGCGAATGGGGAAGTCGTTCCTGCGAACGCTTCGAATCCCGTCCGTTTAGTGGCAGTGCTGGGGGTGGCTAGTTGTGAACTAGTGGATGATGTAAACGCTGAAAATGATGATTGACTAAAAGGAGATGTAAAAGGGGCATGCATGGGTGTGGTATCGAGAGGGCGTGAACCAAGTTTCGCGGGAGGAGACGCGGCTGGTTTTTGATTGTTGGACGGCGCGCTGGAAAAGACATTCTGTCCCCTGACGGACGCAAAGGGGGACGCTGTAGAAGCATACGACATGAATCCACCCTAAAGACGCCGAGTAAGTACGACATGGCGCCATACGAATAAAGAATACATACGAGTTTCGGTGCTGGAGTCTCCGGGGCTGGAGCAGGCAAATCTTCGCTCTGTTCGGGAGGCGGCGACGGTCGCTTCGACACGCGAGGATTATCATCCTTGTCTGAATCGTCTCTGGGCCGCTTCGCGGTTTCGACGGTCGGCGGGAGCACGGTCTGCGCACCCTCTGGACCCAGGCTGGTGGCGCGATCTGCTAATTTGCGCTTGAGACCCTTATCGGGCTCACCACCGTCCGACTCGGAGGTCCGTCGGGTATGTGGGAGGTTCGAGGCCGCATCTTGGGCCTCCTCCGCCTCTTCAGCGGCATCCTCGAAGGAAGCCAGCGAACAGGGCGGACCTGCCGTGGATTGGGATGCCATTACGACTTGCGTCGACTCGATGTCACTTTGCATCTGGCCCACATCCTGGGATGGTACGATATTAGGTTGTACGTCAGGGGCGTCTTGCTGAGACTCCAAACTCTGTTGCCACTTGATGTCTTCCACGCCTTGGCTGATCTGCCGGACCTTGACATCGTGAGGCGGGGAGACGCTGAGGGCAGGCGAGTGTGGATGCGAGGGTGTCCGAGAGCGCGATTGACTCTGGGCGTCGAGCACGTCCTCTTCAAGCGTGGCATCGAGGTGCACCCGACCTTTCTTTGCGGGCGATTTCACGTCCAACACGTTCTGGTATGGGAAGAGAGAAGCCGAAGAAAGAAGGCGCGTGTTTGGGGAGAATTTACGTCAAGGGTGTGCCACGGGTGGGGCGAGGAGAAAACGTACAGCGCTGGTGGCAGTCCTGGGCGTAGCAGGCTCGAGAGAGACCTCTCGCTCCCGTTTCCTGGAGAAAGTTTGTTCTGTTCGGAGACAAGGCGTGTTTTGGAATCGGATGCAGGATGAGTCAAGTTGGGCCGTTTGATAAAGCAAGGCCGTGCTGCAGCCGGATAAACGCACCTGAAGACTCGTTTGCGTCGGGAGAGGGGGACGGCGATGGCGGGGAGGGCTTGGGGTCGCTGTCTACGGTAACGGGGGCGTCGACGACGGTGCCAGACATTGTGCGCCGGTGGTCTGTGCGCTGTGAACCTGGTGGTCTTCTTTGGAGAGCGGGAACAACAGGCGCAGCTGACAAGCGGCAGGGGAATGGAACTCGGCACAACCCGATCACAGATTCTCACTTGAACTGTACACAAAAATTACAATAACATCATCATACCCGCCGCCGCTCGTCCGCAATCGTCAGCATCTCCACCAGACTAGGCTCAAATACGGGTTTCGTCAAGATGCTGCAAGTACGGTCAGCGCACCGACTCGCCAATCAACACCGTGTGCTCACTGATCTACCCCTGCCTCAAAGTACTCCTTCTGGTCCCCGATAAGCGCATTCCCTGCCCGACATCAGACCACGCCCACCGTCAAGGAGCAGGCGCCTCACCAGTCACGCCCACCACAAAGTCGTGTCGCCCCATCTCCCGCAGCTTCGCAACCACCTCCAGTCCAGACATGATCGGCATCTGGTTATCCAGGAACACGACATCGTACCGACTGGGCACAGGTGCATCGTTTTCCCGTGGATCCTCACCCCACGTTCCAGATGGTTGGCTTCTCCCAACGATCATCTCGAGTGCGATTTCCCCATTCTCTGCCGTCGAGACATGGCACCCAAGTCTCGAAAGCGTCCGCGACATGATCGTCCGTGTCAATCGGTCGTCGTCCACGACGAGCACGATCATAGGCGGCAAAAACGCCGCCGACAGCCCCCGTCTCAGTGCTGGCGGTGGTGCTGCTTCAAGAGGCGATTTCAGGCAGCTTGCACCAGGCTCAATGACTGCAGGCGATAAAGAGGCCTGTGTCGCGTGTAATGAGTCCCGCAACCCAGGTTCAGAAGATGACAACGGGCTCGCGTCGTTCCCCTCCAATATAGTGAGAGAGCTCTCCCCGTAGCAATGGGCACCCTCAGTACCCAATGAGCTGAATGTTCCAGACACTGTGCAAGGCAATGGGGGGCCGAGCTGGGTCCCAGAAGAGAGCTCCCCGATGGTTCTCGTAAGCACGTGTGATTCTGACTCGTCGTTCGTATTCGGCAACTTCAGCTCCACCAAGCCTCCTACGCGAAAGAGCGTTGGTGTACGAAACAAGGGTGGAAATGTGCATACCCTGATCCATGAGTGACTCCATCACATTGGGAGTAGCTGTCGGTCGCGAAGGCCGGTTGTGGAGCAAGGATAATGGCCCTTCGAGATCAGAGGAGTGCTTCTCGCTCAACCCAGAATCGTCGGGTAGATCGACGACACTGACACCCACACCGAGAGCTATTTCGTGATTCGCATGGCCAACAATGCCGTGATGCCATTAATAACAGGAGGAGAGCATATGAGACCTTGACGAGACGGAGATGAAGTATGGTACATACGCAATTCAACCCAAAATGTTGATCCATGTCCGAGTTTCGAGCGCACTCCCAGTCGCCCCCCACTGAGTTTCACAATTTGCCGTACCAGAGCCAATCCCAACCCGGTGCCTTTCCCACCCTGTTGTCGTCCCTGTTCGGTTTGATTGAATGCAGCTGTTCCGAGAGTTTATTGTGGGAAGTCGTTACCAAAGAAGTCCGAACTTACTGAACAACTTCCCCTGTGTGATCTCACGGGGCGGTATGCCATTGCCCGTGTCACTAACCTCGATGCGTACAACAATCCTTTTCAACGGGCTCTTGCGTTGTGTGGAGAGGCTATCTTGACCATCCCTTATAGCGTTAGTGGATTCGTCACCAGGTGTAACCAAGACTTGTTCAATTACGGCGTCCCCTAGATCCGCCTGCGCCAGTCGAACGTGACTTGGTTCAGGGTGAGGATGGGCAGGAAACACGAGACGTGTCGTACAGGTGACACGCCCACCCGCAGGAGTGAACTTGCACGCGTTACTACTCGATGTGCCATAAGCTCAAGCTCCGCATAGCTCTGCATCCCCTCACCTAGCGAGGTTATTGATGATCTGTCGGAGCCGTATGGCGTCCCCGAGGACCACCCCGTCTACCTCTTCCGTCGTAATAGTCGGGTTTCCCCCTGCAGCCTCACGAGCCGCATAGCGCGCGGCCTATAAAATCAGGTGATGCTTTGAACGAACATGCGCACAACGCACCTCATCAATTGCGGTATCTAAATGAGTAACCAATTCAAGATTGCGTGCGTCGGTAGCCATACGTAATGGAATAAAGAGTGTTCGTATCACTGCGTGGAATGCATACGGTTTGGATAAGATTTCAAAGCGACCGCTATCCATGCGGTTGCTGATAAAAATATTAGCACGATATATGAACGTCTTACCAGTACTCACAAGTCAAGCATATCGTTGAGTACTTTTACGAAAGTTATTCAGGAGGGATAAATAGATCATTCGAGAACCAACCTTTGGACATCATTACCAAGCTACCTCCAAGTGCCATAAACTCGATTTCCTGCGCTTTTGAGACTGCACCAGATGCTTCCATATTCTGAACCGCCAGGACTGCCACGAGTAAAGCGTCAGTAGACATATGAATACCCGTTCGCAATACACACGTGCTGTATTCAGTGGCACTCGGACCTGTGTTGGCCGCACAATATGTCACGGTAAACTCGCCGCGGTTAAAAATAGTACTCATCATGAAAGACATAACTGCAATCCCTGTATCAGATGCTCTGAAAAAGACATGGTGCAACACCTACGACGTGAGCCGGCGCTTTGAGTCGGCTTCCTTTCGTTCATTAATTTGTGCCTTTTGAGTTTCTTTGAATTGAATCTTTAGTTGTTCACGAAGAATGAAGAGTCTCCTTTCTGACTACGACCCTATCAGCTGGAATGATCAACGAGCACTGATTAAATTTACTTACGTTCTCGTGCATGTAATGGACAAAGAGGACGAAAATGTGGTACAGTATGAAGTTCAAAAGGTCTTCCGTGATGGGTCAGAGTTTGCCCCTCCGTCAGTGAAATCACGTACTCCGGACCCACATTGGGCGATATGGCAAGATTAATCCAGATGCACTACGCGATACCGCATAAGAGAGAAAGAAACAGCACGTTGGTTTCCACTCACATGATAAAAAAGGTCAAAGATCCGATGAGCGCGGCCAGCCTGTTTGACATCAATCCAAATAATGCAATCGTTTGTAAAGCGGAGGTATAACTAGGTAGATCGTCAACCGGGAAAAAAAAAGAACAAACTAGGCAAGTCTTACTAGAAGATGCCGAGAAAGTCCTTTGTGCCGCACTGAAAAACGTGGGTTGTTCTATAGAAGCCACACAAGTACCTAGAGCAAGAGGACGTTAGGAACCGCCGAAACTTCGAGAAGTTGTTAATCCGAACATGGTGAGAAGTTCATACAAGCCCCTAATGCTCATTAATACGTACTGATAAACAAAAGGGAGTCGACTGACCAAGACCAAGTAGCACACCCCAAAAGTATTTGGTAAGGGATTGGGCGATCCCGGGGAAAGTCGAGCACCACGAGAACAAGCAGGGGAAAAGTCAAGGTGGGCGTGATCTACCGGGACTTCAGAAGCAGTCATCGAGGTAAACGAAAAAGGTTGACTGACAGCCCACATCCATACTTTGTCAAAAATGGTGATGGGACTGGCAATGGTGGAGGCGCCGAGGATCCAATTCACGACGAGAAAGATGGAGGACCATAAAACTAACGACTGGGAGCAGCTGAAGACAGTGCTTGTGAAGGAAGAAAAAGGGGATTACCTTTTTAATAAACCAATGTTCCTTGTGAAACCTCTCCTCGGTCCTGTCGTCAAGAAAGCGAACGCGAAAGAACTTGACGATGGCAGGCCAAGCCTCCCAGCGAAGAGACCAGAGTAAAGCGGAGAGGAAATGGCTATCGTCTGGAATCGCGGTGGCGTCACGACCGAGACTAGTGCTTATCTGAGTATGACTGTCGGGCGATCTGGTGTGTCCGAGTTCAGAGGGCTGATCGAGAGAAATTCTCAGGTCCTCTGTCCAATCTCTGTCGACGACGATCTCGTCCACTTCGTCACCATCGATGCCATCATCTGTTCGCTGGCGCGTTTGATTGCTCGAGCTATCGGCAAGTGAGGAAGCGTCGGAGGGCGAGTCCGCGCCGACCCGCTCAATGAAGCGCGCCCAATGTACTTTGAGACCAGCGAACCTGGCGGTCTTTTTTTTCCTGCGGCGCAATGGTCCAGATGTGCCCGCGAGTGCGACGGGGACGGGGAGCTGGAGCGACTCGCGCGAGTCCAGAGCCATGCAGGTCAGAGAGAGCGACCCGATAGAAGCATTGCATGCCGGTCCACGTTAAAAAGGACGCTGCAGATGGAAGTCGATTGTAAGTATTCGTGGGTCCCCTGCCCTCCCTCCCGCGGCTCGACTCCTGCCGGCAACCAAAAAGTTCAGCCTCCGAACCCCGCCCACATCCAACCCCGAAATTTACAAGCTGGCTCGCGGGCGCTTTGACCGCCCTCGTCTCATTCCCGCCCCGTATTGCACGCTCGGCAGAACTCGGCATTGACATTCGCGCTGTCGGAGTTTTATTTTTGCACGGCATTCTGCTCACACCTTGTCCACCTTGTCTCCTTCGTCATACACCACGTCCTGCTCGTAATTACACATACCCCCTACAGGTACGCAAAAAAATACGCCTCACCACGCATCGTAGTGTGACTTCTGCACATTCAGCAGCTCTGTATATTTTTTGCACTCCTTCTTCCAAATGACAATACAGATCGCCCTCAAGAACGGGGACAAGGTCAAAGTCAATGGTAAAAATCGGTTCTCACTCTTGTCCACCCCCTCTTATACACAGCATTCATATGCTACAGATCATGTATACTGTTCCCCCCCTTGGTCAGTCAGAGATGGCACCCCTTACTCCGTCGCACGTATCATGGAGTTCCTTCCGCCGGAAGGAATTGCCAAAGGTAACGGAAAGGGGAAGGAAACATATACCCGTGTTCGTCTCGCCTGGTACTATCGTCCAAGCGACGTCAGCGATCGACCCGTCGCCGATTCTCGCCTCCTCTTAGCCGCGATATACTCAGAGGTCTGCGACATCAACCAACTTCGGTCCAAATGTTTTGTCATTCACAGGGATAAAATAACTGACCTCGCCGGTTGGAAGAAACGTCCGGACAGATTTTATTTCAATCGTCTCTTCGACCCTTACATCAAGAAGGAATTCGAAGTCATCCAGGCAACAGATGTCCGAAACCGTACGTACCACAAAAGTCACGTGTTTTCAACTCAGCTTCATTCATCTGCGCAGTGCCCGATCACATACGACAGGTCTTGCTCTCTAGATATGAATACGTCGTCGCGGAGAAAGACGTCGTCCCCGACCTCACAGATACCCTCCGTCTGTGCGCCACATGCAGCCAATGGTGCCCAAAGTATGTGCGGTTCCAGGCGCTAACACGCACGGATCTTATTGACTCCGCGCATTAATTAAGTCCAGATACGGTGGGGTGTGATAGATGCAAAAAGTTCTTTCACATGGGCTGCGTTCAGCCACCCCTCCTTGCAAAACCGTCGCGTGGTTACGGCTGGACGTGTGCGCCCTGTTCGAAACGCCACGAAGAAGAAGTCGACAGTCATGACGTTCGCCATCCCACTCCGGTAACGAAACCCAAGTCCAACGCCCCGGCCCCGAGGGGTCGCGGCCGCCCACGAAAGGATCGATCCCTGGCAGAAAAGGAGGAGAACGTCGACATCAAATATTTCAAAATGTGGCCATTCCGATATTTCGGGTGAGTAATCATTTTTCGGACTTCCATTTCCCCTAAGTCAAGCATTGGCTGACCGTAATGCCGGCAACTACTCAAGGCAGTACACCGTTGCGGAGGATACGCTTGGTAAGTGTGAAAATTTCCATTAATAGTCATGGTTATATATGGATCGTAGATCCTGACGACCTTATTTTCCCTCGTGCTGCGACCCGAGTCGGGCCGAAGTACCAAGCATCGATTCCTTCTCTCAATGGTGCGGTCTCACTATCACCCACTGACGATATATTGGCTCCAAAATTTGTCGCGGATGGCGAGCAAAGGGGGGACGACAGTACCGTAGAAGTATTAAGCATCATTAATCATTTACCGGACGAGGAAGGTGCGCTTGCATGCGGTCCGTTGTTAGGTAATTCCGGCTCACTTCCTTCCAGTTGCAGAACGTAAGTGAGCTGGCATTTTACTGGACGCATTCCATTTACCGCTCCCTTTTGCGAAGTGGAGGAATGGAAGTCTGCACTGACCAGGAGGAATGAGGATTTACACAGCGTAGATTGGCTTACGGAGGCACTGCGCCGCTTCTCACAGGCATATTTGATGAACAGGGGCTGGTCCACCGTGGACATGAGTGGCCCTACCCGTGTTGAGAAGGTACCCAACGTGTGTTCACTTACGTTGATTCTCCCTGATTAAACGCTACCTTGTTTTCTTCCTTATCGCAGTGGAAGAAGGGAGAAACTAGATATACAGATAAAGAATGGACAACGGAAGAGATCGTAGCCTTTGAGGACGGTATTGCTCTTCACGGTCCGGAACTTCGAGCGGTCCGCGAAGAAGTTGGTACGCGGACTGGGCCAGAGGTCGTCAGATTTTATGGCCATTGGAAAAAGTATGTTTTCCATCTTTGTAACACCCTTGCAGATTTTCATGTTCCATGTCAGCTCCAAACTAAAGGATGAGAATGTACGTACTCGCGAGCGCGCCGCAGTCGTCAGAGAACATCAGGAGGTGATCATGGATATACCCATGTCCGATGATGAAGGGTCCGTTATCCGCGGACCGACCAAGGCACACAGTAGTTGTGGTGCTTGTCGAACACGTGAGTCCGACGCGTGGTGGCGTGCCCCAAAGGGCCTTGCCACCGACATCCTTTGTGACAACTGTGGCACGAATTGGAGGAAATATGCCGACTTGAACGTTCGGCCCGTTCGTGAGGAGGTTTTAGCTCAAGGGAAGAAAGCTGCGGAGAAACGCGAAGGCACGCCGTTGAGTGCTCCCAATGCGAAGCGGCTCAAGGTATGGTTTTCGTCGCGTGTTTCTGGCTGATTGAAATTTCATCCTTGATAGACATCTGTAACGACGAACGGCACACCTCCACCCGTCGCACCGGCAGCACCTCAATTACGCTGTCTAGCTTGTCATAAGACTGGATCCATCGGCCGAGTACTCAAATGTAGTCGATGTGATTTCCGGGTACATGCTGGTAAGTACATCACGTGTCGTTTCTGATAAAGACAACGAATGCTGATACGTATTCTGAGGTGTATGTGGTGTTTCTGTAGACAAGAACACGGTAGAGTCATGGCTGTGCGATCTGTGCGACAACGAGAAGACGCAGGAAGTATCTTTGGTGAGTATTTTCTTCCTCCTTTTCTTTCCCCACATCTTAAATCCGGTCTCCAGAATACTAAATGCGTGCTCTGCCCACGGGTGCAGTCAAAGACGTCCACAAAGGATACGGATTCGTTCTTGCGCGCTGCCAAACCCACAGAGGGCCAAGCATGGGTCCACGTCCTGTGTGCTGTGTTCTCCCCCGAGATCATGTTTTCCGACGTCGAACATCTAAAGCTGGCCGAAGGCGTCAGCACCATCCCTCGTTCCCGCTGGACTGCGGTACGTGCCTCTGACAGAAGCCCGTGATGATCGCACTGACGTGCTCCAGTGGTGCACCTTGTGCCGCGAGCCTGGTGGTGCCGTCATTCAATGCAGCGATTGCGTTCGCGAGTACCACATCTCTTGCGCGTGGAAGAACGGCCATCGATTCGGTTTCGAGATTCAACCAGTACGTCATTTTGCCACTCCCTTTGCTCACCGTTCCCACGCTCACCTCACCCCTGCCTTACCATTCAGGTCCGAAATCACCGTCGTGACGCCATCGCGACCACGTTCAAAGGCGACACGGGCAACATGGTCCCCATCGTCTCTTGTCAAGAACATGACGCGAGCAAACGTGTCCTGTTGGACATGTGTGAGACGGACGAAACGGGCGAGGTGATGCCATGTTTTTTTTTTGCTTTTTTTTTTTTTGGTTCATACTTTGAGACGGGACGTGCGTGCTGACCTCTCGTCACTTGCCACGCTCTTTTTTTTTTCTCCAGACCGCACTCCAAGCCTACTGCCGTACGTACAAACGAGCGCCCATCTCCCATGCACACGCGCTCCTCCGTAAAGCCCGCCGCCTGGACGCCGTTCTAAACCCCCACCGTCCCGAAGCCGACCCCGCCGAACCGGACTACCAATGCAACATATGCTCGACGCAGTACTCGCCGTGCTTCCATCGAAGCACGTACTACCCCGGCCGATGGCACTGTCACAAGTGCTATTGGACGATGTGCCTCAAGCCAACCTGGGACTCGGACTCGGAAGAGGCCGGTTCCAGCTAGACCGCGTGTGGACTTGGGGAAACGTTTGCATAGGGGGGAGTCGTTACCCGAGCTTTACATGTGCCTCCCGAGTCGCTTTTTATTTCTTGACGCTGCCACTATGATCACATTGTACATTTGCTTGTAAACTAGTTTGAAGGCAACGAAGGAAAAAGAGAAGGAAAAAAAAAAAATGTTAAAAAATGTAGCACAATATGGTAGTACTGTGTGTCAACAAGACAAGAAAGAGAGGACCATAAACATCCAAATAAGAAGACGCTTAAATATCCATGAATAGTTCAACGAGAGAGTGTGAGTGTGTGTGTGTCAACAGGCAAGTTCTACGTCTTGATCCGTTTGTAGTACAACACGTATGCAGGTCGTCCCTGTGAAACGATGAGCGCCGCATCCGCATCGAAATACCGTATGTACGCACTACCACCTCCCTGGAGTCCACCGAAGTAATCCGACTGTCATCGCAATAAAGCCATCCAGGCCGGGATGCGACGAACGCCGTGTCTATCAGATTCCTGAGCGACGCGACAACATGCGACCAAACAAAAGACTCACAGTGCCCATTGCTCAGACTACCAAAGTGGTTCGTGACGCCGTACAGGTCATACCTGTACGGTGGCGCCTGCAGACGCGGATCGCTGGCACTCGCCGGTGTCAGTTTCTCGCCGTTCTTGCGCATATCCGGTGGGAGTGGCGGAGGCATGTAGTTGGTGAGATCAAGGCCTCTGAGAGGGAAATCCACGGTCGTTTCGATCTTGTCTGTGAACGGACCCTTGACAGAAAAGCGTTTGAGGTGGATCAACAACACGGGGGGGAGACGCGAGAGCGAGAGAATCTTGGAGGCACTGCGTAGTGTTTTGCATTTTGGGCAGTGCCTAATGGATGATGAGAACTATTGGAGGATGGTACGGCAATGCGCTTACCATGCCTCTGACTTCTCGAGGACTTCCTCCTTGACAAATGCGTCCAGACATGAATGCAAGGAAACCTTGGATGGACCCTTGATATTGGGTATCGGCAGGGACAAGTACATGAACGAATTATAGGTTGTTGAAGTCTGAAACGCGAATTGGTCAGCACGACAATGTGAGATATCATCGTCACGAACGTGATGGCAAGTCAAACACTCCATCCTGTTCCGGAACTGTCCCTGGAAGTAATCAACGATCAAGCTGTCATTTCGCATCCTGTATATTTCCCATTCTTGCTCGCTCGCAATTTGCTGGGGCAGTTTTTCAAGCTCAGCTTCGCGTTCGGGCGACGATCCGTTGCTGGGTTTTGAGAGCACACGATTGAGATCTTCGTGAAGACCGTCGAGGAGGAACGTCAAAAACTCTTGCGAATCATGTTGGTCTGAACCACTGAACTGGGCGGCGTGAGTACATATCGATTTCTGTAGTGAAAAAGTAAATCGAGTGCCTGATTGGATCGACAAAGTGATAAACGCACTCGAAACCCAAAAGGATTAAAGTGGGGAAGTTCCGAATGCGACATTTCGTAGAGAATCTTTGCGAAAGCACCCGCCAAGCTCCCTTTCGTCCCCAACGGATTCAACATGTTTACTGCACTTTTCCATCGTCCATCTTGAATAATGTCAACGGTCTCGTTCAACTCGTTTAAATCAAGTGGACCATACCCGTGAAGAACCTTGCAAATGGTACCGTGGCGCTCAAACATTGAATTGTTGCATTCATGTAGCACGTATTACCTAGATTCCTCAACCCAGCAGTGTTGATTTGCATATCAGACCAGTAGACAACTGGATAGTCGGATTGAATTGTCGGAGGTTTTGGCCCTACTTTGGTCATTGATGGTACCGAAACCGAGTACGATGATGCATGCATAAGACGAGGTCGCGAGTCTTGACGCTCAGACACGGGAGTCGCTACGGGTGGTGGTGGCCGAATAACTTGAAGATCAGGGTAGTCGATGGGTGTCGGACGGTGTGTAAAGCCGGAACCCGTGGATCCGTTCATGTACTCACTTCGCCGTCTTGCCAACGGCGAAGGGTTAATGGATGCTTGCGGAGGGAGAGATACAGGGACGAATGTCGAAGGCGTCGCAGAGAAGGAGGGTGGGGGTGGGCTGGTCACGGGGGGTAATGCTGGAGCGATTGAAGGGTATGTGATGGATGCCGAACTTGTGGTAGCATTTCCAAACGAATGGACCGATGGCCTGGGTGAGTTTGATATCTGCGACTCAAAGTGAAAGTGATGCCACTGAAAATGCCAATACATCTTACACTTTCCGATTGACTGTGAGAGTGTGATATAGATGGAGGTTTGGATACGGTTTGGCGACGAACTAGATGTGCATCCAAAGTCGCATCGACTTCAGGAGCCTTTCCAGACAACCTGGATCATCACCGTCTGTGAACATCGTCCGACACATCAAAGTGGTAAAGACATACGAAGGGGACAATTCTGGAAGTCGTTTCTCCGCCAACACACCGTTTACATGTGTTGAACTCGACGACCGATTGCGCGACGCATGAGAGGTTGACGTGGAAGACAGAATTGGGCCATTAATACCATTCTCCAGAACGCTGTGTGGCAAGGCCTGCGTTCCACCAGAACTTCCGCGAACGACCTCGTCAGGAAACCGTTGTTTCCACCCCTGAAGACCTCCTACAAGTAACATGGGCGTGTGTCGTAGAAACTTCCCGAATGCGCTGCTAAACACGACTGTAACAAAGGCCGATAGTGGGGCAGTGAATGCCTCTGATGAAGCATCATAAAGAACGACAAGGTCAAATTTGTCGCGGTTCTGAAAGAGTACCAGTTCTTCGCGTGGCGCAACTACCAACGAGTTCTCAAGGGAAGTGGCCGTCACGCTACGGGCGTCGTTAGCACACGACACGTCACTGTGACCTGCTAATTACCTTGGACGTGCGAGGACGGTAGGTTCGAGGCATACGATGGCGTCTGTTTTGATATGTCCACTGTCAAACTCTTCTCGCGTCCGTATGTCAACCACAAGAGTCTTGAGACCAGCTACTTGCAAAAATTCTCGCAAGAGGTCGGGAAGGATGGTGTTAGACGCTGGAATCGTCGGCTTTTCTGGTACGGATGACGTCTTGGAGAGCGGAGACGATGCGAGGCCGTTGACTGACGGCTTCGAAGCAAGTGCCGGGGAAGCTGGACGGCTGATGAAGGCGTTCACGGTTGGTGTTATTGGTGTGCTCGAAGGGCGTGGACCAGGGTCGATAGATAACGAGGGGAAGTGTTTGAAACGAGGAGAGATTGGCATTTCTTCGACGCCGTTGACGCCGTTCGATTGCGACGTCGACGAGTGATGGGTGAGACTAGTGCTCCCAGTGGGCTCCGAAATCGGAATGGGGGGGAATCTGGATGCAAATTCGTCCAATTCGTCTATGGATGGGAAAGCTTGTGAGAACTCGGCGATGGTAGTATGGGCAAGAGGAGGAGAGGACGATTCTGTGGATGTCGGGGAAGGAGGACCCAGGCTGGAAGGGGGGACGATGACGTGGGGGGATGATGTGGACGAGCTGTTGTTCGAGGAGGCAAAGAGTAAAGGGGGGGACACGAGCGTTGGAGATTGGGAGTGTCTGTGGGTGCGTACGGGCTCGGGAGACCTGAGCGGGACGGAAGGGGGGGCAGAGGGTGTTGTTGGGAACTCGCGGGATATGCGTTTGGAGGTGGTGTCGAGGGCCAAACCAGCGTCGTTGAGCTTCTTGACACGATCAGCTATCGAGGTTGCGACCCGTCTACTCGGAGCTGCATCAGTGCCGTCGTGGCTGATGGGCTATGTGAATAGGGTTGTGAGAGACATGTGTCGATAATGCTCACGTTGCAGCTGACTTTTCCAGATCGGTCAATTTTGCCTCGATGGCTTGGACACGTTGCGTTAAGTTGCTGCCATCGCTCTGATGATGCCAACATTAGCTGCAAATGAACATGACGAGATTGATGACCACCTTTTGAAAGTCCACAAACTCCTTGTACAAGACGCCATGACGGCCCGGCTTGTTCTCTGCCATGAACTCGGCGCTGTTCATGAACATGTGGGTGAGGCTGCCTGCCCTCAAAAAGGCACCGAGAGCGGCCTTGAGATCGCCCTGGTTCTCATACAGCCGAGCTTGCTGAAACTGGGTGCGTGCGGTCTTGATGAGAGTGATTGGCGACACGCCCTTGGCAGCCTTGCGAACGTCCTCCTTTGCCTTTTCCTTGACCTCTGCGACGGTCAGATCGTCCTGTGCGACGGCCGCGCCATTGTACATTGCGGGTGGCGATTTGTGGTGGTTTCTGGCGTGGTTGTTTTCGCTGTGGAACGGCGGGGGAAACGCGGGGCGAAGAATTGCAACACTAGGCATGAAAACGAGACCGCGACAAACCGGCGACGCGGACGAGGCGGGGACGAGGGACACCGACAAAACGATTACGTAAAGCGCAGCTCAAAGTCAGGCACGTGATTCAGAAGCGCGTTCAACATCGACCATGAACGTACTCGACCTGTCCTCGTCCTCGTCCTCGTCCGAGTCGTGCACGTTCTCCTCGAGCTTTCAATATATCAATGCGCAGCTCGTCGCTCATGGTTTTACTCCGAGCCCAGGAATATCGCTCGATGGCATCCCATCAGAGGACCTCGATCGCGTCGCAAAGTGTCTTCTCGCGATGCTCGGTCAGCGTGTGGTAGGTCGGCCCTTGCGATCAACGTCTGTCCTCTGAACGCGCCGTAGAGCGACCTGGCTCAAGCAGAGCAGCTATCCACGAAATTGCGAACGCTCTCCTACGACCATGAGCGACTCATGTCCATGCATCGCGCTTCCACGGAAACGGCACTCTGCGCAGAACGCGAGGTCAACATGTACAAGTCTCGCCTTGCGTGAGTCCCAGCTCGAAATCACCTGCCGCGATGACTCACCGGCAGACTCCAGGGCTGCTGCCCGTACGCTGCAATCCTCCGAGTCATGTCACAAACAAACCGCCGCCGAACTTCAGCGTACCAGAACGTCCCTCCAGGCTCTCCGCGCCACTCATGCAGCCGAAATCAAGAAGAAGGAAAAGGAGGTGGAACGGATGGCAGACAGGTGGAACAAGCTCGCAGACTCCCAAGCGAAATCATCTCCCACCTCTTCTAGCATCGTGATCCGAGGCGCCAACGCCGACGTCGCATCAGGCATGGAACTTCTCGGAAAGGGTAAAGGATACCTGGAAGTTGCCCTAGAGCACGCCGAAAGTTCCAGAACCGAACTCTTGGACGAGACTACACGGCTAAGACGACTGATTCTCGTGACCGCGAATCGCTTGCAGTCCGTGATACACGAAATACGTAGTTTGGCTTCCATCAAATCAGAAGAGGCGAGCGTCTTTCGCTGTTTCTCAACTCGGGGCGATCTAACATGTAATAGTCCCCTTCTTTTGATCACGATGCGTTGTTCCCACTCACCCCAATTAATGCGGCCGATGATAAAATTCTTTCCCTTTTTGCATCCGCAAATGATGCCATTTCCTTACTGTTCAAGCACCTCTCCAGCAAGCCAAACAATGCCCAGGTTGCGGCTTCCGGACAGCCCGTCGCAGCTGACTCTGAAGAACGTGAACGTCTCCAGGCGGTCATTGAGAAGCTTCAAACCGAACTCGGTGTGTTGGGCTCGGCTTGTTCCAATGTTTTCGTTGATGGTATCCATCTAGACGAAGCCAAGAAACTACACGAGACACATGCGATCGAAACCCGTGAACTACTTGATCAACTGGCAGCCCAGGGAATGCAGAAAGCCTCGATGGACGACTTGATGACCGCTTCCGAACACGATGCGGAAGAACGTGATCGGCTTGATCGCATCAAGAAAGAACTCGAGGATGAACGCGAAAAGTTCGCCCAAGCGGCCGTCAAGCTCGCTAGAGAGAAATCTGCCTTCGAGGTAACGCTCATTGATTTGCTTTTCATCATCCTCGTCTCTCATTTTCGCGATTCAGAGCGAAAGGATCCAGTTCTTGGAAGAAAGACGATCATGGCAAGTTGAGCAAATGCTTTCCGAGCGCTCTCCTGCCCCTCCCCCGGAAGCACCCATCCTCGGTGTACCTCCCACCCCCGGCTTGGCTGCTCATCTTCCCGAGGTAAAGAAATCCCCTCGCAAATCCCCCCGCAAGCAAAAGGTCGTAGGCAAATCGGGAAACAGTCGCAAAACACGCGTTTCCCGCCGCTCCTCCATCTTTTCCATTCCGCCCCCCACCAATGTTGAACCTGCATACGAGACGGAGGTAATCCCCATCGTCGTTGCCGCACCAAAACAACAACTCGCAGGCGATAAATCGATCGCCCTCACAAAATCGATCCTTCCAACGTCTTTCGTTCTTCCGCCCCCGTCACCCAGGACGTCGTTGCCACCGCCCGACCCACTGCTCGGACCTCTGGGTAATCGCGTCCCTACCTCGGACGCTGCCCAAGGCTCGTCTCCACCGTCCACGCCCCCACATTCGTCTCTTCTGCTCCCCGTCCCGACGATCATCGAACCCTCCCCCTCACCCATGCCAAAACAGCCAGCCGCCGCTCCCCTCACGCCGCCCCCATTGCGCCGCCCGTTCCCCATGGCGAAACCCATGGCGCCACACATGACGCACGCCTATTCGCCCGTGAAACCTAGTCCGCTCAGTCGCATCCTCATGCTCGCCGACTCTCCCGAGTCGGAGCCGCTACCCGAGTCGGATCGCGAAGAGACGACGACGACGACGGGCGATGTGGTGGCGCCAGCGCCGATAGTGTCGAGGGACGACAACGACGACGACGATAGCCCGCTCAGAGAGAAGAAGACGGAGCGGAACGTGACGGTCGTGAAAAAGGCGGACAAGGCGGACGCCAAGAAGCGGTCGACCAAGGAGCGAGGCAAGGCCAAGGAGGACCCCGCTGCGCCCGCCGTGACGAGCAAACCCAAGACGGTCGGCGCTGGAGAAAAGGAAAACAGGGACAAGCCGTCTCGGAGATGTTCACCGCCTGCGTTGGGTGGCGCACCCTCGACCAAATCGAGCACTTTTACCACGAGCAAAGCTGAAGTGCCAGCCAAGTCTACGGCAAAGATGCCTACCAAGCTGCCGATCGGTAGAGGTGGTGGTGCAAGGAGGGTACCTGTCGGGAGTGCGGAAGCGGCGCCTTTGCCAGGTCGGCGGGGTTGACTAGACGGTTACGATTCGCATGTACGCTACTCTTACACTGTCGACATACTTTATCGTGCATGATACCCTTTACTCTTTCGTCTTCATGACCGCCCCGCAAGGGAACCGCGAGGAATCAAGAACAAACCGAAATAGTCGTCCAAGTCTGCAATCGCAGTCGAGGGTGCGATCGTCCCCACGTATCCATCCGGCCGAACAACAACAATGGTAATCCGTTCCCGATCGATGCCGAATCTCTCATACGCCTGCCCACCCTTTTTCTCCGTGACATCGGTATCGTCGAGAAGAACCCTACACCGGGTCCGTGGATCAACACCAAACGACAGCGAACGAAAGGAAAAAACACCCACTTTGACCAGTGGGGACGGAAGAACGCCGGGACGTGCAAGTAATTTACAGCGTCCTTCTTGCCCGCAGCGATCGTGATGATATCAAACACGCTGGAGACCTTCCCGTCCGTGCTGTAGTTACGGAGGAAGCTCGACGGCTGGTCCAGCTCGTTAGCGAGCGCCACGAGCTCGGCGACCCTCGTCTCGGTCAGGCTCCCTACAAAGAAGAGCACTTTGAAGCGCACGTCCGCGGGGAGCAAGTCGTGCAACTCGACCGGGCGTGCATTGGCGGCGTGAATGAGGATTTGTGGGAGCATGCGCTGTCCGATGATGAGATTGCTCGCGCATGCCTGGTGTTTGGGGTTTACGATTGCCGACGGGGAATAGTGAACACCAATGCCGCTGGTGAATCCTCCAAACATTTGGAACGCACTGATAAACCAACGGATGAGAAGAAGGGAAAAAAAAAGGAATCTCCAATAGTTTGGGACACCATGTGGAAAACACGAACCGTAAGAACTCTTCGTGGGATACACCGTCTTGATTCTCCTCTGTCCTCGGCTTTCCGGAGAATAAGGATGCGAATTTCTTATCAAAGGCTATCAAGTCTTGTGCATATTTTCTGCGTTCGTGTTCGTACTAGGAAGAGAAAGTATATAATAGGCATGGCAAAATAACACATCCCCAAACCTACCGTCTTCAAGAGTGACAGCGTGGACCATCCTCTGAGCACTTGTGCAAGCTTCCACGCTGAATAATCCTCAGTTTACGCTTACTGGAGGTAGGGAAACGCATACCGAGGTTATGGGTATCATTCATGCTGGCATTCATACCCTGACCTAGACCATGGAACAGTCACCCCAGTGTTCAAAATACGAGAGAAATCCTCTCACCAGCTTTGGGTGAGTGGGTATGGCATGCGTCGCCAGCGATGAAAACGCGATCCTTGACGGAGTAACTGGCTGCCACACGCTGTCCAACTACAGACAGTGCGTCCAGTTAGACAGTCGTGAGTAGGATCTTTCAAAGGACGTACTAATGTAGATCGTCCACCATTCAATCTCCTTTGGGTCCGCCAATTGATACGGATGGATTACCTTCCTGGTGGTCTACCGGTAGCGCATCAGTCACCCAACCAGGTTTGCCGCTTGCCCAAGAGGCCTCACCGCAATCAGCTTCTCTGGACTCATTCTGTTCTTGTCAACCCTTCCCGTTGCTGGATCCACGACATCCTTGTCTGACAGCTGGGTATACAAACGGACGGTATCGCCTTCGCGAGGAATGACCATACAAGATCCGTTGGTCGAATGGATAGCAGTGCGATTACGAATATCCGGGAAATCGGTTTCCGGTACCATGTCGACGACACCCCAGATGTAATCTTTTCGGTTCGATCAGTAGGCATGCACGCATCCGATCGGACTCTACTCACCAGTTTGTTCGCCGACCATTTCGATTCCTAGCATCTTTCGGACCCACGAATGTGCACCTACATCGAAACGTTCGGTGTCAGGACGCGCATACGAGCAGGGTGCAACTCACCGTCAGCCCCCACGACGAATTTGGCGTGCACAATCTCCGTCTTGCTCTCCTCGTCGGTCGCATCTAAATGATTCACAGTGACCTGTAACGACCGTCGCCGACGAACCGACAAACGATGATCTGTTTCACGCTCACCTTGACTGGGTACGAGCGAGGGTCTGAAAGCTCCTCCGCGTCGTCCGAAATCACAATGGCCGAGGGTAGTCTCGGGCGCTCGACTTGTATGCCATTGTTCCTCATCGAATCGAGGAAAATAGCTTCGATCGCCCCCTGGTGGAGCGTGATCTAGATGCCGGTCCATCAAACAGTCGATGATCGCGACATATATATATGTAGAACGAACCTCGAATGGGAAGCGAGCGGATGGTGCAGTGACGTCGGGCGCGCGACCAGTGAGCTGTGGGGCTCACCATTCAGCCAGCTGCTCGGAATTTTTCTTTTTTTAAAAAAAAGGCCCATACCTCGATCCCTCCGTTCCGAGTAGGGTTATAAAAGGCCTGGAACCCGTTGGGCGCACAAACGTGGCATGACCAAACGGACGCTACGTACACACATGTGCATCTGATTCCCCTCCCGAATAAGGCGCTCAGCGAGCCCATAGCTCTGGCGGCGCATGCCATTTCAGCTCGCGTTGCGATCAAAAAAAGGACGGGGTCGACCGACCTGCAACACTTCGATCGTCCTCGGCTGAATACCGTCCGCTTGACCGGCTGCGACTTTGATGGGGCTAGGGCCGAGAACGTCAACACAGACTGCCGCCGACGTCGACAGTGCCCGTTACCGTTTGTCGATGATCCTCACGTCCACGCCCGCCATACCGAGCGCGTTGGCGCACATCACCCCCGCAGGCCCAGCACCAATAACCAGGACGTCGACATGGGTTTCCAGAGGCATGATGAATGGCGTTCAAATTGGTGAGGGAGAAGAAAAAAAAAAAGGGCGCTCCTTTTGATCGGGTCTACGTTAAATGTAGGTAGCCGGTCAGAACGGACCATATCCAGGATCCAACCATCTTAGGATCCAAGACTCTCAGCGTCTGCCGTTAGCTACGAGCCACGAGACAGCACGAGATAGGGTTCTCCAGAAGTATTTGCATTATTCCGCTAATACTGCCGGGGTCGATCTCTGACCCAGGCTCGGAACATGGCTGGTCGCTCTGTAACACGTCAGACTCGAATCCGTATTCGGCTTGTCGACGGCTCATCGCTGATATGGCGGTGAACAGACAGGCATGAATCGAGGACGTGACAGCGAGTTTCCGGTTTGGATGACAAGTCGGAAATTACTTTGTGATACATACATGTGGCGGTAGGACGACTCGAGTACGATACTACCCGTTTCAAACCTTCATGAATCGCGCGAAATAGTCGTCGATTTCAGAGACGCCGCTCAGGGGCGCGATCGCGCCAACGTATCCGTCTGGACGGACCACCACGATCGCACCTTCATCGGCGATGCCAAAGGACGAGTAGCCCCGTCCGCCAAAGACGCCGGTAGTGTCCGTGTCGTCGATCAAGACCCTACCAGCCACATCAAGATAGGGAGGTTCCGGACGAAACTCATACTCACTTGGACCAGTGCGGTCGCAGCAACGACGGAACTTTCAGGAGGTCAAACGCTTCCTTCTTTCCCTTGCTGATCGTGATAACGTCAAATCTCGAGTTTGAAGAGTCACTGGAGCCATATCGCGCCAGGAAACCCTCGGATCGCTGCAGATCTTCCACCATGGACTCGATTCTTTCTCGCTGCAAGGAATTGTCGAGGTCGCCAGAGAACACGAGGAGCTTGTAGCGGAAATCGGATGGGAGTATGTCCTGGAGCTCGCATGGCATCGCATCGGCTGCACGAATAAACTTTTGCGGGGGAACGCGTTCACCGATGATGAGGTTAGTAGCCAACCGTTGGTGTGCGTCGGCAACGACCGCGGACGGAGCGTAGTGCACTCCAATGCCGCTCGTGAACCCTCCAAAAGTCTGGAATGCCCTATCGACCAGTGAGATGTGCTCGGATAATGGGTTAACTCCACTCACTTGAGGAACTGTTCATGTGAAACTCCATCGGCATTCTCATCTGTCTGGGGTTTTCCGGAGAAGAGCGTAGAAAAAGTTTTGTCGAATGCAATCAGATCTTGGGCGTACTTGCGGCGCTCTGACTCGTACTACGCGACGGCACATTCAGGCATCTCCAAATATATTGTGACGGTGACCCACAGTTGACAACAAGGACATGTCAGCCCATCCGCGGAGAACAAACGCAAGCTTCCAGGCTGAAATTGGGAATAAACCATTTGAAGAACAACAGATCATGCCAAGCTCACCAAGATTATGTGAGTCGTTCATACTAGCATTCATGCCTTGTCCTAGGAAGGAATGAACTCATACATGTAGCATATGGATTGTACGAGACGAATTACCTGCTTTGGGGGAGTGCGTATGACAAGCATCTCCGGCAATAAACACGCGATCCTTTACAGAGTATTTGGATGCCACACGTTGGCCGACTGAATCAGGATAAGAAACCGAAAAAGCCGTGGTAACGGGTGACCTACTGATGTAAAGCGTCCACCAGTTGATCCCATCGGTTGGGTTTAATGAGTATGGACGGAGAGACTGCCGTGCAACCTGCGTAGCGTCGTTAAGCCACAACACTCGCACGACAAAAGGGGAAAAAAATAGACCTCGAGTAATTGTTTCGGCCCCATTCTCTCCTTATCGACTCTTCCTGTATTCGGATTTACCACGTCCTGATCGGACAATTGCATGTAAATCCGGACTCTGTCGGCTTCACGAGGGACAATCAAACATGAGCCATTGTTTGAATGAACAAGACTCTTGTTCCGGATATCGGGGAAATCTGTCTCTGGGACCATGTCCAAAACTCCCCAAATGAAGTCTGCCAGAAATAATGAGACGTTGCATTGTTTAGTTGTCCGAGGAAATGTTCTCACCGCTCTGTTCGCCGTCCATATTTATACCGAACGTTTTTCTGACCCACGAGTGGGCCCCTGTGGGTGTTCGTGAGTTTCGGCGTGGGTATGAAGGAACGAGATCTCCGAACCATCGGCACCAAGTACGAACTTGGCGTGCACAACTTCTTGATGAGGCTCGCCATCTGGTTCCTCCAGACGTTCTAGCGTCACCTAGATTTTGACTGTGAACGCGAGGACATTGCACAGATAGAAATGATTCACCTTCACCGGATGCGAAGTAGGATCAGCAAGTTTAGTCTCATCGGTCGATAACTCCATATCAATGGGAGCGGTCGATCGCTCCACTTCAACACCGAGGGCTTTCATGGAGTCCAAAAATATTGACTCGATTCCTCCTTGGTGGAGTGCGAGCTAAGAGGTCTCCCTGAGAACGGGTGGACTGCAGGGTTCAGCGGGGTCATACCTCGAAGGGATAACGAGCAGAAGGCGCGGTGACGTCCGGGGCACGACTCGACAGCTGAGAATGACGAACAACTGAGATTTGATCAAATATCAGTACTGTAGCAGCGCCCACTTACTTGAATGCCACCATCTGGACCAGGATCGTAGAATGCCTGGAAGAAGAGTGAGGGAGACAAATATCCACACCCAAATCACTTACAGCCATATGTACTTGACACCCTTCCCGTAGGAGACGCTCTCCAATTCCATAACTCTACAAGACTCGGCGGTCATGGCAGTCGATGAACTGATACGACAATGCTCACCTGGAAGACCTCGATGGTTCGAGGTGAGATTCCGTCAGCCTGACCGGCCGCAACTTGAACAGGGCTTGCAACACGGGGCAAATCAACGAGACACCCTCCCCTCGACGAAGAGCGACCCACCGTTTGTCCACAATTCTGACGTTTACCCGCGCATTGGCCAGAGCATTGGCGCACATGAGCCCAGCGGGCCCAGCACCGATGATAAGAACGTCCACTTCCGACTGACGAGGGGAAGACATTATAGAATGAAACAACGGAGTTGAGTCCACAGGTAGTAACATCCACTGGGAAAGAGCTCTTTATATACCACCAGCATCCCTTATATGATAAGATGGACGCAGGAAAGAAGCAAGTCGCCTGGTAAGTTCATATCCTGAAGGAGTTGTGGATTGCTCAGGAACCCTGGAAACTGTGTGCAGGACGACTTGATACAGATAAGATTTCCCGCGATTACCACCGCGACACAGCATTCCTTCACTTGCGTGATTTGATGACGAGGAAACCGAGGAATCGGATGTCACATGATATGCTTTGGTCAGAAACATTAGTTGACGCAAGTCGACAGGCAAATCGGCTCTTTGAGTGACAGTACCGAGACCTGATTTGGGAGATTGAGACCACGCTGTGACACAGAGCTGATCGAGACTCCAACGCTTTCGCTACTTCTGTTCCACGGTAACTAATGCTGTGAAAGCATCGTGTCATCTTGACGAGGGGCGCTACCGAATACCGGATAGTGAGCGGGTGAGTTCACGCGTGCGAAGATGAGTACGAAATGTGTTTACACTGGTCGTGAGACATCGAGCGGGCGCTACATACTCTGCAGTTCAGTTCGGATTTTGAGTTGGTGCATGTTTCGTCACCTACCCGACATACCCGACCCATGACAAGACCGAGGATCGATCACATATTTATGCTTGAAGCTTGACGTTCGAAACGTCGACGGTTGTTCCAGGGCGTATGAATCGTCCGACGTCAATGCGGGACAGTGCATGTACATATGCACTTCCGACGTGCTCGCACTGTCAAACCTGCAGAATGCCATCAATTCGGGGTGATTCACTGTGCTTCAGTCGATGACAGGTGCCGCGGAGCCAAGATTTTGAGGCATGCCGGGCAACTCGGCTGGAGACGTCGCAGCGTGGTGAGCTGGCACTAGTAAAGCCTGATGACTAGCCAGGAAAAAGAGCGCGATTCCTCGGTTAAATGTACAAAATGTGCTCTGTGAAGCCTATCAAATCGCAATCTTTTTCGAGACCTGTTCATACAGATTAGAATTGAAAACTAGTCGGTCGAGTTTATCAGCGTGAACTCCGAACGGGGCAGTTTTAACAATAGATATATCGGTTGGGCGGAGAAAAACATCAGTTAGCGGGTATACAGTCAGTGCAACATGAATGATTCAACCACTGCCATTGAAATCTGGTAGACAGGTGAATGTTTCAGCGTTCAATCCGGCGTATTTTTTGGAGGTCTTTATTTACCTTTCAAACCTCGCCGTGTAACACACACTGGGCATATTCCGCCTTTTCAACACCTTCCTTTGTGAGTAAAATGTCCCGAACCTGAGAGCACGTTTATTTTTGGGCGGGTAAGAAAACACGTTGACTTACCTCCACAGGGGGATTGAGACCGAACGCCTCTGCTCTCTCCCATCGTTCCAGCCTCGTCATTCCAATACATGGACCATACTCGTACGACCTGAAATGCAGTCAACACAGAGCAATCGGCAGGGCGCATAAACTCACATGTCGAAGAAACGAAGCATACAATGTATTTTGTTCTGGCCCTCTGAATGAACTATAAATACACTTGGGTGAGCACCCCTGTTACCTGACAGACCGCGGGCTTTGCGTGCTCACTGGGCTTCATATGTCCCATCTTGGACCTGACTTCATTGTAGTATTTGCGGTAACGACCCGCCTTGTCTTCGACATCTAGGTGCTCCCTCTCTATCTCCGCTGGGGCAGATTTGAATTTCTCAGACTCTAATGACACTGGATGAATGTGCGTGGACCCAGAGGACGACCGTGCCTTCTTGCTCGCACGCGTTCGCTTGGTCGGTACGATCACTTCTTCTTCTTCACCGCCCCCCTCTTCATCAGAGGCAATTTCATGGACCTCCACTGGGTTCTCCACACGCTTCTTCCCTTTATCTGTGACTGTG
This sequence comes from Solioccasus polychromus, assembly GCA_038090335.1. Classification (NCBI taxonomy): domain Eukaryota; kingdom Fungi; phylum Basidiomycota; class Agaricomycetes; order Boletales; family Boletaceae; genus Solioccasus; species Solioccasus polychromus. The sequence goes on from JBBPMM010000014.1 coordinate 88,570, forward strand.
GATTTCTGTTTTCCGTTGAGGGTAGTAGAACCTGTTCGTTTGGCAGTGGCAAACGAGAGTGTGCCCTGCTTCAAACTCGTCATGTTGGATGTTGGAGTTTTTGTCGAGGATCTGGGCATGAGCAGAGAGTGGGCGAATTCAACCTGGGGGAATAACGACAGGGGTGGTGCACAGCCATCAACCATCTCATCACGTGCTTAGATCAAATATGACTCTCTCTCTCTGATTCGATGAGACTCGATCGCGTCCATCTCTCTTGCGACGCTGTCGTGGCGCTCGTCGAGCTGCTCGAACCTCACAAACCTTTTAGCCTACCTATCCTGGGTTCCATTCTCAATGCGGGTCCGCGCACGAGCACACCCCGAGACATCGAACCACCACGCCCCTCCACCAAAACTCCGCCTTGTTCTTGGTCGTCACGTTCTCCTACCAGACAAATCAGTTCTACTTTTTCTGCTCGGGCGAATCCACCGAGGGTAGCCCAACAGAGGCGGAGGAGACGCACGTCAAGCACGTATTCGAGCACCTCGTGGCGATCGCCAGCGAGGGCCACCCCGCGTACAACTCTCTCCTCGTCCCGCTGGGATCCTGGCCGAGACACCGCGTCGACTCTGACCCACCCACGATCGTCATCTGGGCCGTTCACGCAAAGTGGGCACGCGTGCTCGCGCCCATGGCCGTATTTCAAAGCCCCCATGCACGGTACGTCTTTCCGCGCGGGGCGTTTGCGCGGGACGGTCTGCCACTATCGGTTGCTCTGAGCCGACGCAGGGCCGGTAGTGGATTGGGGCTCGAGGTGTCCGAAATTCGAGCGTCTGATTTACCGTTTGTTTACGGGGGCTCGACCGTACCGCATTCCGATACGTACCTCTTGTCGCGCGCACCGTATTCGGTGTGTCTCCGATCGAGAGAAGAGGACGGTGGAAAGCCTATGGCATGCGCACTGATGCATCCTGATGGAAGCATCGGGGCGCTACACGTAGACCCGAATCATCTGCGCCAGGGTCTCGGAAAGTTGGTCCTTCGTGCGCTGACAGAGAAGCTAGACCTCAGCAAGGGCAACGACGCGATCTCAGATGGTTATCGGGATCTGGGTGGAGGGGCGTTGGGGTGGATCTGGACGGACACGGACGCGCAGAACGAGGCAGGGAACCGTTTCTTTACGTCTTTGGTCGATCAGGAAGTTGGACTTGTCATTGGACTTATATATTCGTCAACCAGGATTGCTAAATCTACAAAACCAAGGTGACGTTTAAATCAAAAATCTTTTAGCGTATGATATCGATTCACAAAGTTCGTTCCCGCCGAAATAATATCCTCATCATACCTCGCCGCCCGCTATTGTCGCTGCCCGACCGGACCATCCACGTCTTCCTCAACCTGTCCAGTTTATCCAAGCTGTTCAACAGACCGCCCCCTGTTCCTGTCGCACCGACTCGACGTAGACAAACGTGAAAATGATGTGATCCAACATCGACGCCACCTTGTCCGACACGAAGAGATAAGCCGGATGAGGTGGTTTCTGAATCCCAAGGTTTTTCTTGTGGAATCGGGCGAGCTCGTGGTGCGAGTCGGCAGACTTCATCTGTACAACGGCCCGACCGATCACGTCGCAAAATAACGACAATAATAATCAGACGAGACGGAACGTACCCAGCAACGCGACTGAAACTTCCACTTGTACGTCTTGCCGTCCGGTCCGACGAAATACCGACCGCTACACGACCGTCACGGTCTCCCCTCCAAAATAAATATATTAAAAAAAGGTCCTACTCACACATGCCAGCTCCGTTCCTCGAGCATCGTCTCCGCGTCCATTACCTCCCCATTAAACCGAAAGGCCGTCGCCTTTAGCCGGTGCCACTCGATGACGCCCATCGTCTCGGGGACGCCGCTTGGCCCAGCGGCGCTCCAGCGGTACTTGGTGATCGTTGTCACTTTCTTGCCAGGTTCGTGGGGCGTGGAGACGGTGTATTGGACGCGTCCGCGGACGTCGGCGAGGTCGGTATTTAGGTGGTCGGTCGTGCTGAACGTAAGGCGCATCACCGTGGACCGTCAGCGAACCCAAGTGCGGCGGGAGGGGCTACAGAATTAAACCAGTTCAGGGCTGATCATAGAGGTCAGGTCAGCCCCCAGTCCGATACCAACTCGAACAATATTGCATTCCCGGCCAGAGTGCTGTTCGGTGGTACTTGAAGCGGCCACGGCATCAGAAAAAAAAAAAAGGATCCCGCTCCGCCCCGCTCAAGGGGAATTTTTCGGGATAGCACGACAACAGCATTTCAATCCCGGACCAACCTCAAAATCCACCTACCTCTCACTGAAAGCGAGGCATCCAATACCATCGCCAACCACATGCACCAGCAAACGTTCGTCGTCAAGTGTGCCGCGCATTTCATGACCTACCAAGGTTTCAAACGGTGAGTGCAAAAAACGGTCGATATATTGAACACGAATTACAAAGACAGTCGACGAGTAGCAAGACCCTTCAAAAAAACATTCCGAAAAACAATAATAAGGTATGTATCCGGCACGATACAAATAAAACGAACACGCTCAAAATTCAAAATCGGCCGAGGGTCGTCCAGTATGGAAACGGAAACCGCCGCCACCCCCAAACGGCCCACCACCCTGGAATTGCGCAAAGATGTCTGCCAAATCGGCTGGGTTCATGCCCCCAAATGGGCCACCCATTCCTCCCATGCCAGAATCGTTTTGGCCATCCTCGTCCTCGCCCATGTCGTACCGCTCTCGTCGGTGAGGATCTGAGAGTACGGCGTGTGCTTCAACGACGAGCTTGAATTTTTCCTCGTCTCCACCCTGAAACGAGTGAATACGCAGAAACGTGGAAGCCGCGGGAGGTAATCACCTTATCTGGATGGTGTTTCAGACTTTCACGACGGTATGCCTTTTTGATCTCCGCGTCTGAACAGTCCCTAGAAATGCCTGTAATACAAACGTCAAAAGTTTGACGGTAAAACTCGAAATGAAAACGTACCGAGAATCTTGTAATAATCCTTGGTCTTACTCCGCTTCAGAGCGGTCTCGGCCTTCCTGAGCTCGGCCCTTAGGGTCCTGACGTCTGCGTCCGCATTTTCGAATCCAGCTTGTTCGATGGAAGACTTAAAGTCTGCTATTGCAGCGTCGAATTTCTCGAGGTGAAGATGGATGCGGGCACGGGTGCGCAGTGCTTTAAAGGATGTCGGGAGAAGAGTGAGGGAAGCTTCCGTGTCCGCCAAAGCCTCGTCATACTTTTCAAGCTACTCAGGGTCGTAAGAAAAGGGACGGGTCGTGTTAAAAGGTCCAGCACCTTTACAAGCGTGGTGGCACGGTTTGATAGTAGGGTAGCACGGATTTGCCCACCCCTGCCCTCTTCCACTGCCTCGCCTATACGCTGTTTGGAGATCGGAAAGACGACCAGAGAGTTGTAGGAATGTCACACACCTCTAAACAGTCGGTATAGAGCGAGATTGCCTTGGTCAGACTACCACCTTTGAAGGCAGTATTGCCCTCTTCCTTTAACCGTTCGACATCCTTTATACGTTTCCGCAGCCGTGAAGCAGCCTCGTGTTCGGGGTCCAACCGAAGCGCCGATGTGACATGCTGTAGTGCTTGGGATAGTTTGCCAGAAAGGAAGAGTACCAGCCCTCGGACGGCCAGAATTTCGGGCGAGTTAGGATCAAGTCTCATAGCATCCCTGTGGACAAGGTCAGACAATGTCGGTGATATTCACGCTTACACTCACCTTGCAGCGATGTCGGCGCCGTCAAAGTTGGCGCGGGCGAGTTCGAGCTCAACTCGCCATAGACGCCACGACGTCGGTACTTCACCGCCCTCGCCTTCGATGCTCTGCAGACACTTGTCGAGGGCCAGTCGGGCCATACCCCACTCTCTTTTACGCTTGGCACTGTCAAAGTTACGTAAATGAGCCTCGAGCTCGAGAACTTTTTCTTGCAATTGCAATGCAGCGGGATTGGTGGGTTCCATGGCGATCACGGCACGCAGGGTGGTCAGAGCAGGCTCTGATGAGCCAAGAGCAAGGTGACATCGTGCAAGTCGGATCAGCGTCTTTGATGAAGGCTCGACCGATTGCAGTGCAGCGGCCTGTTGACAATCAGCGAGGGCCATACGGAAGCGTTTCAAGGCCATGTAAGAGGCAGCACGGTTAGTGAAATAGGAAGGCTCGGTGGGCTTGATGTCTGAGATCAGGGAAGTCAACGACGAGGCGATAAGACATGCTTGGAGAGGAGGGGAACAGACCTATGGCTTTGGTATAGAGGTCGATGGCGTCGACGTATTGCTTTGCCTTGAACGCAACATTGCCCTGCTCCTTTATGTCGTCGGCAGAGGGGCCAGCTGTGGGTTCGTCGGGTGCGGGAGACTCGACCGATTGAGGAGAGGTCGGGGTCGTTGGGCTCGTCTGCTTGGACTCCGAGGTAGAATCAGACTGGGTCCTGCAGGGGAATTAGCCGGTCCCGAGACAAGCAATACAGAGTGGCGCACTTTATACCATTTGCCTGGTGAGCCTTCTTTGCCCCCGACTTTTTCTTTGTCATTTTGAGCCGGACTCTGTCTACGAAAATGGTCCGGAGAACGCCCAAAATGCTCTGGCCGTGATCAGGACGAACTTGGCGATGCAGATCCAGGGAAGGCGAGGGGGAGGTAAGTGATGGACCAGGGATGAAATGACAAGTCACGTGCGTCCCTTGCCGTCCCCTGGTCCGACGAACACTTTGGAGCTCACGTCTACGTACGATCTATCCCGCATCAGATTGCAATCCACATTCTTGGCACGTTTGGAAATACATCCGAGGTCATCTAGACTGCAGGACGGATGGGGAAGACGCGTCGACACGGAGCACAAACGACCCAAACGGGCCTCTCAGCCAGTGTCAATGACTACCTCTAGGACTCCTTTGTTTTTTTTTCCTTCCTGTGCTTGAGGACTGCATTGAAGGTTCGAGCATGCGGTACTCCAAGAGTCTCGACTCTGTTCTACTATAAGGGCGATAAACCACGCTCGGGACGTTTGTTCTACTTGGTTGACGCAGGCAAGTGAGAGAGGATGAAATAGGCCGGTGGCGCCAACTATGCAACTTGCTCTGGACCACACAGGCCATCCCATACCATCAACATCCTGATCCCGACAAATCAGCGCGTCACGGTTACCACACAGTCTTCGTTTGTGACGGCGTCCCATACAGCAAGCTTTGTTGCCCGAGTTGGGCTCTCATTATTCTCATACCGAAGGTTGGATCCTTCGCTGATACTTTGATTGCCTTGTCCTTCACACTAGCGCTCAAGCTGGTACTACAACACAAACGTGTAATGTGTCATTGTGATCAATAAACGACGTTGCAAGTAATAACAAACAGCGTTAGAATCGCGTGAATGAATAGAGTCTGTTCCGAGAACGACGTGCCCTCGCTTTGCATGCGTGTAACAGCATTCTGCGGTGCTCGCGCCGCTTCTCTGTAATCCGGCCTCGTGTCGTTCGAAATGGGTTGCTCGTATACGCTCTTGGTCACCTTGGCGTGAGTCTGCCACTGATAGACCACTTCATACCAACCACGCCGCCATGCCACAAACAGCATTCCTGCTGCAATATGCATGGCCGCGTCGGAAGAGTTCCTGACCGCCCCTGGCCGTCTGACATGCAGAGGGAAAGGCAACCCCACCACGCGGACGTGACGGTGCGATAACGCCGGAGAGCGATGGCGTTTATCGGCAAGACATGGTCCACTCTCCACTGGATTCGAGGTGTCTTGAATCCCGCGGTACTCAAAATGGACTCAATCAGCCAGGCCTCTTCATCAACCCGGGCACCTCGGTAAAACAGGCCATAGAATGGCGGCCGGCAAACAGAGAGGAATTGAAAACTGTCGTTAAGTATAGAATGGAGTTCTGGCGATGGTGCAAGGATACCGATGGGAACGTGCACGACGAAATTCAAATACTTTGCGCCAGAACTGCGAATATTCCGAGTTTCTAGCAACGTGATGCGGGAGAAATAAAAACGGCCCAGTCGCATCAATGCAAAGTTGATGCATTATGGTGGTTATGCATTGATACCATATGCATTACATGCATGCCCACTGTAGGTTCATCTCGCTTGATAGCCAGATTGCGTGTCTCTGCTACCTACGCCTTCGGACGATACTGTCGGGCTTTGCTTTCTATCCTGTGAAAACGAAGATTGTTCCCGAGCGGCACCGGCTTGCTCCAATCGGTTAGACAGTTGCCGCTGTTTACGAGCATAGTCGGGATAAAGAGAAGGTGAAGGGGTTCTCCCAAACAATAGAACGTCCTTGTTCGAGACATTCAACAGCCATCTCGGGGAATCCGGCACCCAAAGCTGATGCAGTTGCATCTCGTACGATTTCGCCACCCGCACAAGTTCACGGCGGCGGTGAGGCCAGCTAAGGAAAGGGGGAGATAGCAATAGAATATGCATAGATGGAGTCATGGCCCATATCTCAAACACATTTAATCCATTGCAGTGACGCATCGAATTTAGCAGTAGATGAGCAGCTAAACCGATAAGCAAACCGTCTCAAGAGTATGACAAAATTGTTTGCTCGAGGTCGCCGAGCTCCCCAAGGTGGTGGAAACGAGTTCTGAACGAATTGCCAAGGTCGTTCAGCAGGGCAAGTTTGTCCGGGTGACCATCAGGCGCTAGCCGAACTGCACCGGATTGGGCCGTAAGGTATCTGGGTCCGAGTGAAGTTGACTTGGCCATGTATCTGAATACGCAATGGACTGTTGAAAATCACCCAAGTTCTCGAATCGTACTCCAGTAACCGGACGCTTGAAATCCGTGGGTCCTCGCTTGTGAGACTTGAACGATTAATTTCTCGCGCTGTTGACTCGTCAAACGGCTGTGCTAGAACCGTTCTATATTCCGAGTAGTTGTGGCATCTCAGGCCCGATTTGATTCCCGTGCGTATCCTCGGGAAAGAGACCAGTAGTCTCGTGCAGAAGAGATTCTGCTTATGTTGTGTCTGCTCCGTCCCGCTTCGACGGTGCGGCGGCGAGAAAATCATCGACCACGGGGTAAATATTCATTGCATGCTCTAAATGCTGCTGGAGATCCTCTTTCTTTCCGTGCTTCAGTAGCGCGATAGAGCTGTGTGTCGCAGTTTCTAACTGGGCTCTTAGCTGACTGTGCTTGGTAGGTCAGGAATGGAATGACAAGTCACGTGTGTCTCTTGTCCTTATGCCTGCAACATCCCCTCCCACACCGGCACCGTCGCCTGGTCCGGTGAGCGCACTCGGAGCTCATGTCTGCGATCTCCCCCGCATCGAATTTGCCAGCCTCGGTCCCGCTGCCCGCAAACGCTTCCTCGTCGCCATCCTCGACGACTGCACCCCGTCCGAGCTGCTCTTCATCTCCCAGACCGTCGCGCCCATGCTCAGGCGCGATTTTCTCGCAGAACTACCCCCAGAGATTGCGCTCCACATCCTTGGCTTTGTGGACAACCCAAGGACCCTCGCCAGAGCCAGCCAGGTCTCCAAGCGCTGGCACGATCTCGTCCAGGACGAATGGCTCTGGAAAACAATGTGCGGCACATATCGCTTCAATATGGAAATCGACCACGCCGAAGAAGTCGAATTCGACGAAGACACCATCGATGACATACCAGCGCACCCGATGGACCCGGGTCTCTCGGCGGAAGAAAGCCTCAAGCGGCAGGAACAGTCTCCTCTCTCCTCATGGAGACCAATTTTCGGTGACAAGTCTCTTCCTTCGTACCGGAAACATTTTCAGCAGTCCTACGTCACGAGTGAGCAAATACCCGTTCACCGATCTGGCTACACGTTAATATCACTCTAGTGTCCAACATGCGACGAGGGGGGCAACTTCTTCGATCCCACCGCATGCCCATCGCAACCCCCGATGGTGGCGTCGTCACATCCGTAGCCCTCGACTCAGATCGCATCGTCGTTGGCTGTGCCAATTCAAAGGTGCTCGTTTACAGCGCCAACACCGGCGTCCTGTGTCGCACCCTCACAGGCCACGACCAGGGTGTCTGGGCGGTACACCTCGTCAGTCGCGGCGGTTATTGGGACGGACCCGAGTCGCTTGGCGATGACTCAGCCACTTCATCTGCCACAACGAATGGCTACGTGCACGTGAAATACCGTCGGGCACTAGGCCTCGACATGCCAAAGAAGAGACGGCCGAGATCGGCCCCTCGGATCGACGGCCCGGGAAAACCAAGTGACCTGTGTTGCACATCGGATGGCTGGGGCCAACTCAATCCCATCGTCGTCAGCGCTGGCTGCGACAAGAGCCTGCGCGTCTGGGACGTGGTCTCAGGGTATGGACTTGATCATATGTGTCTACTGCGAGCTCACCATTGCTTCCGATAGTCATTGTATTTACATCCTACGTGGCCACACAGCGACCATCAGGTGCGCCCGTGTGTTGCACAACCGCCCAATCGCCGTGACTGGCTCTCGTGACACAACGGTTCGAGTTTGGGATATACAAAAAGGTAGCATGCTTCGAATGTTACAAGGCCACTCCAACAGCGTCCGATGTCTCGACGTCTGTGGGAACAAGGTCGTCAGCGGGAGTTATGACGCTACTTGCCGGGTACGTTCGTGGCTCTCCTCCGTGTGCGATCTCATCTATACGACGCGACAGATATGGAACGTGGACACGGGAAAGTGTCTGCATGTCCTGACCGGCCATGAACAAGAGATATATTCGGTCGCATTCGACGGCGTCCGCGTCGTCTCGGGAGGAATGGACACCACTGTCCGTGTATGGGACGCATTATCAGGGTCAGTCCATCCCCCACGCCAATCACTCCCCGCCCCTTCATCCCGTACTCTCAGGCATTGTATTGCGCTACTGCAGGGACACACCGCCCTCGTGTGTCAATTGCAACTGTGCCCCGTCACGGGCTTCCTCGCGACGGGTGGGTCGGACGGACGTGTGATCACGTTTGATCTGCACAATTACACGTCGCTGCAGCGCATCTCGGCGCACGACTCGTCGGTCACGTCACTCCAGTTTGATTCTAATTTCCTCATCACGGGGGGCAACGACGGGCGGGTGCGCATGTACGAAAAGCAGAGCGGGGCGCCGGTGCGGGATTTGAGCGAGCGGTGCGAGTCGGTGTGGAAGGTGGCTTATAAAGGGGGGACCTGTGCGATCATGTGCAGGCGGTTGGGCAAGATGGTGATCGAGATCTGGACGTTTAGGCCGAGGACGTAGCCGTTCGAGATTTATTTAGTGTGTTTGTTTTTATTGTACTGGCGACGAGAATACCCGTATTTGTATACCGCTCCGGTTGTAATAGATCTATATAAAAAGTTATGTGACGTGCTGGCAGCATCACTTGCGAAACATTTTAATTGGCGTTCAAAGAAGGAATATCAGGACCGACGAGCATGTGTGTCCAGTAACACGTCCAGCTATTACCCCCCTCAAGCAAGGAGGCAAGAAACCGGCAAGCCGCCTCGTTCTGCACGGTCGTCTCAGCCCAATTCCACCCCAACGCCCCACCTCCGAGATCGTCGCCCCCTTTTCCCCGAAAATCCATCCTGTCCATCAACGCCCGCATCGCCCGCTTTCCGAGCCCTCGACGCCGATGTGCAGGATCGACGTACAACGTCCCGATGCTCCCGTCGACATGCATCAGCGCACACGCCACAGGCACGTCCCGATATCGGAGGCACACCGAATAAGGTGCGCGCCCGAGGACGTACGCGTCCGATCGAGGCACGGCCGATCCGCCGCGTACAAACGGTAAATCGTCCTCCCGGATCTCGGATGTGGACACAGACGCCGCGTCGTCGTCGTCATCGACATCGCCAGTGCATCGGTTGGGGGGAAAGACGTACCGCACGTACGGTCCATATTGGAAACGTGCCACGGGCGGCGCGAGCGCGCGTGTCCATTTGGCGTGTACGGCCGCGACGAGGATCGTCTGCGGATCTGCTGCCGTGCGGGGTCGCAGGTCTGCGCCGTCGGGGACGAGCAGTGCGTTGTACGCCGGATACGCGGCGTAGGCGATGGCGCGGATAGACTCGAAGACGTGTCGGACGTGCGTTTGTTCTGGCTCTGTTGGCGGGGCGGCCTGTGATTCGGCGGAGCAGAAAAAGTAGAACTTGTTGCCGAGGTGGGCATAGGTAACGATCGAGAACAGCGGGTCGGTGGTATGAAGGGGCTTGGTGGACCAGAGCGAGACATTGGAGGGATCAATGTCTCGTAGGTTGCTGGCACGGGGGCCAGAGTTGAGGATGGATCCGAGAATGTTGAGGCTGTAGGGTATGTGCGGGACAAGCAGCCTGGTGAGCGCTGCCACAGTATCGCGAGAGCCGGTGCTCAAGTCGATGCGGACGAGTTGTGGTGCCGAAGAGCCCATGGCAGGTATTATGTAGTTACAAAATACTTTTTAATTAGGTCCAGCGAGCATGTGCGTCCAGTAATAAGCCCTGTTGTTTTACTATCTGAACGAGTGATATACACCCTCGCAGTGTGCAGATCTGAGAGTTGTGACATAGGTTTACCAAGTACGAGTTATACAGGGAACCACTCAGGATACGTAAATCTCCGTATTTTCGTACGCAGTCACGGGAACCAACACTTCCACGAGAAAGACCTCTTGTAGTCGATTAAAATTCCAGCTCCAACTCGATCTATGAACGAAAAATTTAGAATACATAACGAGGCATTACCGTAGTGTACTTACTTGAGAAACAGTCTCCTCTATCTTCCTCGCAAACAAGTCCGCAAGATCACGCATACCTTCAGTGACCCTTGGGGAGCAAACCTGACAGTTTCGTGCTTTGACCGACTGCACTGTCTTCTCCACCAACGTCTGCATGGTTGCCTTGCATGGCTTATCCCGCAGTGCCGTGAAGGTCTCCTCCATAAAGTCAAACCACCATTGAAGTGATTGCGTACCGAATAATGCAAACTTGGGTAGAACTGCTCTTGGACACCCGCAGCTCTGATTATAACCACGGTAGTCCTGATTCTGGCCATACAACCAGGAGCATGCTGCTGCGGTCCCATAATGAGTTGTTATCCATGATAGATTAAGCCCGAGTCCGTGTACAGCATCACCACACTTCTTGTGGTAGGTGAGGAGGGAAAGTAGGTCAGACGCAGTGACCAGATCGATCTCTTCAAACCATGATGGGATGAGTGGCTGTGTCAACGTGTATCTTGCGGCGAGAAGCGTCTCCTCCCGCAAGTTTCCTCGGCGCGCTATTGCAAAGCACCGCAAAGGTTCCGCCTCCAGAATTTTGGGGTTTGTGATAGCTTGGCGGGCTTTCTTTTCGATGGTGTCGAGAGAATACTTCCTGGCAGCCTCGAGGACATCCGAAACATCCTTGAACACGTCAAGCACAGGATCTTCGGCCAAGGTACAAGGATAGCAGAAGCGAAGGAGGGCATCGAGGGTCTTGCTATCCTCTGCCATGGGAATGACAGCGAGACCATCCCTGACCTCCTGCTCATCATCCGCTTCAATAGGCTGCGGGATATCGAAGAGTGATTCGAAGAATGGGGACGCGAGAGAAAGGAAAAGCTTGAAAACACGGAAGTCAACGTTGTCCGAAGAACGCAGGATGACATCGGATTTTTTATGATCGAAAGGTGCAGCGGCATAGGTGGGCTCGGTTGAGTCAAACATTGGATATCTGTAAGTTGGCATTACTTGTTAGCTGGGACTGGAGTGCAGCACGAGTCCTCACCGGGATGAAATATAGGAAGACGAGCTAGGAAAGGGTTCGAACTGAAGAAGTGAAGACGGTTATCGTCGAATTTATAACTTGAACCCCCTGCATAATATTAGTCAGCGACCAGTTTGAAGTGGCTTCTATTAAGGCTTCCTGTATATTCTGAGTGGTCTGACCGTACAGCTATCAGCGTAATTCAAGTGGTTGTGACGACCTAAGCTGTGTAATAGAGTTTTCATCGAAGAAAACGTGTAGATAGAATGACGGGTCGAAGATCCAAATCGAATAACATGTCGAGCATGAGGAAGGAGCTTACGCTCGTGATGATAGGGAAACTACACGAGGAGGATACGATGATCCGGTAAGGACAGTGATTCTCCTATTTACCAGGACATATAAGGTGATTACCTCCCACGATTTTCCGGAATTATGTATTTGTACATGTACACCTTCAGCCCCATGCAACGGTCGCTACTAGTACTGGACGGTTTGGGTGTTTCTGAAATGCCTGAGCCTTTGAGAAAAAAGCACTCATGCAAGCCCATTGTTCGTGCGGAGATAAATGCACCTTACATGTTTCCTGCCTCAGATTGTTCCTAGTGAGTTCTCTCTCATCTCGCATCAAAAACCACAAAATGGTTACCACCTTGTGTGGTCAAAGGCTGTGATGAAAAACATACATCGATGAACTTTGCCTATTCTTAAAACTATCAAAATGCTCTTTCAATGCCACTGAAGTCAAATATTTAGGATTGTCCTCCTTCCCTTCTTTGAAACTCTCTTTGACACATCTGCTGAGGCTAATGAACGCCAGAGAATGAAGGATCTTTGTTTTCCTCTGCTTCTGTTGCTGTTACTCATGCATTTTCAAACCTCTTAGCACTCAGGGAGGTGATTGACGTCTTTGAAGTTGAACTATTCTGATGTTTTGAAACCAAAGGTAGATCTCCTCATCACCGGGGGCGATGACGAGCGGGTGCATATGAGTGAAAAGCAGTGCAAGGGGCCGGCGTCGTTGTGGAAGCAGATAAAGGGGGAATGTGTGCGATCATGTATGGGGGATCGGGCAAGATGGTGGTGGTTGATCAAGATCTGGACAATTAGGCTGAGGACATGGTCATTCAAGATTTATCTAGTGTATTTTTTTTATTGTACTGGCGAGGAGAATACCTGTACTTGTATACTACTCCAATTGTAATAGATCTGACAAGCTGCCTGGTGAGCGCTGCCACAGTATCGCGACGGTGCTCAAGTCGATGCGGATGAGTTGCGGTACTGAAGAGCCCATGGCAGATCGGTATTATGTAGTTACAAAAATACTTTTTAATTAAGTTCAACAAGCATATGCATCCAGTAATAAGCCCAGCTATTCTACTATCCGAGCAAGTGACATATACCCTTGCAGTGTGCAGATCTGAGAGTTGTGACATAGGTTTACCAAGTACAAGTTATACAGGGAACCACTCAAAATGCATAAATCTCCGTATTTTTGTATGCAGTCACGGGAACCAACACTTCTAAGAGAAAGACCTCCTGTAGTCGATTAAAAATTCAACTCCAACTCGATCTGCGAACGAAAAATTTAGAATACATAACGGCTCATTACTGTAGTGTACTCACTTGAGAAACAGTCTCTTCTATCTTCCTCGCGAACAAGTCTGCAAGATCACGCATGCCTTCAGTGACCTTCGGGGAGCAAATTTGACAGTTTCGTGCTTTGACTGACTGCACTGTCTTCTCTACCAACGCTTGCATGGTCGCCTTGCATGGTTTATCCCGCAGTGCCATGAAGGTCTCCTCCATAAAATCAAACCACCATTGAAGTGATTGCATACCGAATAATGCAAACTTGGGTAGAGTTGTTTTTGGACACCCGCAGCTCTGAGTATAACCACGGTAGTCCTGATACTGGCCACTCAACCAGGAGCATGCAGCTGCGGTCCCATAATGAGTTGTCATCCACGATAGATCAAGCCCAAGTTCGTGTACAGCATCGCCACACTTTTTGTGGTAGGTGAGAAGGGAGAGTAGCTCTGAGGCAGTGATGAGTTCAATCTCTTCGAACCATGACGGGATAAGCGGCTGTGCCAACGTATACCTTGCAGCGAGGATTGCCTCCTCCCGCAAATGTCCCCGATGAGCTATCACAAAGCACCTCAGAGGTTCGACCTCGAGAATTTTGGGGTTTGCGATGGCCTGGCAAGCTTTCTTTTCGATGGCTTCAAGAGAATACTTCCTGGCAGCTTCGAAAACGTCCATAGCATCCTTTAGCGCCTCTATGCTCGGATCATCCGCTAAGGTGCAAGGGTAGCAGAAGCGGAGGAGGGCATCGAGGGTCTTGCTGTCCTCTGCCATAGGAATGACAGCGAGACCATCCCTGACCTCCTGATCATCACTCGCTTCATTGGGCTGTGGGATATCGAAGAGTGTTTCAAAGAATGGGGAAGCGAGAGAAAGGAAAAGTTTGAAGACACGGAAGTCAACGTTGTCCGAAGAACGTAGGATAATATCTGCTTTTGTGTGATCGAAAGGTGCAGCAGCATAGGCAGGTTCGATGGACACAGACATCGAATATCTGTGGGTTGAAATCACTTATTATTTGAAACGAGGGTGCAACGCAAGGGCCTACCGAGAAATGGACCAGCTAGGGAAGAGTTTGAATTGGAGAATTGAAGACGGTTATCTTGAATTTATACTTCGCGGACCCCCTATATACGAGTCAGCGACCGACTTCTATTGCCAGCTAAAGCTTCCTGTAGATTCCGAGCGGTCTGATCGTACAGTTATCAGCGTGATTCAAGTAGTTGTGACGACCTAAGTTACGTAGTAAAGTTTTCACCGAAGAAAACGTGTAAATGGGCCGTATTACAACATATTGAACATGGAGAAGGAGCTTACGCCCATAATGATCATAGTGAAACCACGGGGGGGACAACATGGCGAAAACAGCGATGAATCCTGGTTACGTAACTCAATTTAACATACCAATTCTGTCTGCATGACGTAGAGTCTACGTGTCTCTGATATGATACGCTGCTTTCGGATAGAATCAATCTCTGTGACTATTAAACTGGAGTGACGCGGCTGACGAGTCGTGCGCCGAGATGCGACGTGTAATTGTGCATCCGCCGAACCCACCCGTCGCGAGGAAGCCCGTAACGGGACACAGAGTCGCAGCTGACACACGAAGGCCGTGTGTCCTTGCAGCAGTGCAAGTAACCTGCATGCACGAGATGAAGGCGTAGGGAGCGATCGGCGTGGAGGATGGACTGGCCCGTAATGCATATACGGAGGTCATCGAGCGCGATCGAATAGATTTCTTGTTCATGGTCGATCAGGACGTGCAGACACTAATACTCCGAGCCTTCATCCAGTGGCGCCCAACCCTTGCTAGAATTCAGACTCGTGTGTTGGCCAACGGTTCAGATCCACGCAACGTCGCAACATCGTGATGCTGGGCGGTTTGGGTGTTTCCGAACCTGAACCTTCAAGAAAAAAGCACTCATGTAAGCCTATTGTCCGTGAGGAGATAAATGCATGCCTTGTTCGGATTGGATGTCCCCATCTTTGTTACGAATTGTTTTCTTCCGCTTCTGTTGCTCGTGCATTACCCAAACCTCTTGGCGCTCGGGGAGGTGATTGACGTCTGAAGCTGAACCATTCTGGTGTTTTGAAACACCAAAGATAACGGCGGAAGTAAATTTCCCAACCACCAGGGGCGACGACGGGCGGGTGCACATGAATGAAAAGCAGGCGAGGCGCCGGTGTCGTTATGGAGGGTGGCATATAAAGGGGGAACGTGTGCGATCACGTATGTGGTGATCGAGATCTAGGCCGAGGACATTCGAGATTTATCTAGTGTATATGTTTTATTGTAATAGATCTTGTCGCGCCGGCAGCATCAATGCTTTCACTCTCGGAACACTTCAATCAGCGTTCAAAGGAAGAGAATTAGGACCAACGAGCATGTGTGTCCAGTAACAAGTCCAGCTGTCGTCCCCCCCGGCCAAGGACGCGAGGAACCGACACGCTGCCTCGTTTTGCACGCTCGTATCGGCCCAATTCCACCCCAACGCCCCACCTCCAATATTCTCGCCCCCCTCGCCTCGAAAATTCATCTTGTCCATCAACGCCCGTATCGCTCGCCTTCCGAGTCCTCGGCGCTGATGCGCGGGATCGACGTACAACGTCCCGATGCTCCCGTCGACATGCATCAGCGCACACGCCACGGGCACGTCCTGATACCGAAGGCACACCGAATACGGCGCGCGCGCGAGGACATATGCGTCCGATCGGGCCACGGCCGATCCGCTGTGTACAAAAGGTAAATCACCCTCCTGGATCTCGGACACGGACATAGCTCCGTTGTTGTCGTCGTCGTTGTCGTCATTATTACTAGTCCATCGGCCGGGGGGGAAGACGTACCGTACGTACGGTCCGAACTGGAAATGCGCCACGGGCGGTGCGACCGCGTGTGTCCACTTGGCGTGTACGGCGGCGACGAGGACCGTCGGCGGGTCCGCTGCCGTGCGGGGCTTAACTGCGTTGTACGTCGGATACGCGGCGCAGGCGATGGCGCGAATACACTCAAAGACGTGTCGGACGTGTGTTTGTTCCGTCTCTGTCGGTGGCGCGTGCGGCGCGAATTCGGCGGAGCAGAAAAAGTGGAACCTGTCGCCGAGGTGGACGTGGGTGACGATCGAGAACAATGGATCGGCGAGGGTAGGAGAATGGAGGGGCGTAGTGGACCAGAGCGAGACGTTGGATGCGTCGACTCGTGGGGTGCTAGCACGCGTACGGGGGCCAGAGTTCAGGATAGACCCGAGAACGCTAAGGCTGTAGGGTATGTACGGGACGAGCAGCCTGGTGAGCGCTGCCACGGTATCGCAAGAGTTGGCGCTCAAGTCGATATGGACGAGTTGCGGTGTCGAGGTGCTCATGGCAGATAGCGAATACGATGGGCAGGGGTGTACCCGAGTAACGTGTGACGGTCCCAATGGGTGCAGGTATCCGCAAAGCTGAAACCCGAGTGGGTATGGGCATAGAGGGTGAAAAGATTGGCATACCCAACAAGTGCAATCACGGTGTTAGAGAAGTTCCGAGACGGTAAATCAGTACTACTAGGTTACTATCTGGCCATTCCGCTAGCTGCTCAGACGATTGCCTAATATCAAAGACGTCATGGGTTAGAGGATACCCTTGCTCCGCAAGATTTCATCTGAGCGAGAATTGAGAATCGCAAAGAGACTCTAGTACTTTGGATCGACAAGCAAGTACGTCCAATGAGACGCCCAACTATTCTCCTTGCCGACCAAGGACGCAAGGAACTCGTTTGCCACGTCGTTTTGCACGTCCGTGTCTGCCCAGTTCCATCCGAGCGCCCCTCCGCCTGCACCCAGATATCCACCCGTATCGCCCTCGCCTACGCTGCAGTCCAACTTGTCCACGAGCGTACACAAGACGCGTCGCCCGAGACCCCGGCGCTGATGACCCGGATCGACGTGCAGCGCCCCGATACTCCCATCGGGATGCATCATCGCACACGCCAGAGCCTCTCCCGCTCTCGAGCGAAGACACACCGAATATTGCGCACGCGACAGGACGTACGTCTCTGAACGCGGCACAGACGACGCGCCATGCACAAACGGCAAATCCCCCGCCCCAATCTCGTCCACCTCCACCCCGTCTCCTGCGTTGGCCATGATAGGCTGTGCACCAAGCCACCCGGGCGGAAACACATACCGCACAGATGGGTTCTGAAACATCGACGTGGGCGGTGCGAGCGTGTGGGCCCACTTGGCGTGTACGGCTGCGACGAGCACCGTCGGTGGATCAGCGTCGGTGCGACAGGTCAACCCGGACCGTAGCAGTGTGACGGAGGTGTTGTACGTCGGGTGGGCTTCACGGGCGATGGTCCGTATGCACTCAAAGACCTGTCGGACGTGGGCTTGTTCGACGTCCGTGGGCGGGTCGGATGGATGTGCAGACTCGCTGGAACAGAAGAAAAAGAACTGCTTGCACTGGTGGGAAAAGGTGACGACAGAAAACAGTGCAGTCGGCGAATCGAGCGGCGTGGTACACCAGAGCGCGACGTCCTCGTTGCGCACAGACCCGAGCACGCCGAGACTGAAGGGTATGTGTGGAGCGAGCAGCGCGACGAGCATTGGCACGGTATTGGAACTCGGTTCGACGTAGTCGAGCATGATCAAGTACCACAACTCTTTTCGAGCTCCTCCTCTTCCCTCCTCAATCGCGCTGTCGCCGCCTCCAACGCTCGATGTCGTCTGTCCCCAACAGAATCACTCAGCGGCGTCCCATCGCCTCCAAGTACATGAATCAACGCCTCAGCCTCCTCGTTGGACGAGGGCTCGTAGGCGCCTCTTACGTCCGTCAAATAATGTGTCCCCCGTTTCTCCGCAGCCTCAAACTCGGCGACCTCCCTGTTCAGCTGCGAGTTCAGCTCTTTAAACTAGACAGAGATCAGTTCCGGCGTCGATCAAAGATGTCAGCACCATACATTATTGTCGTGGTCGCCCCAAACATTGTGCGCCAGCTCATGACACAGCACACGTCGGACTTCTAGATATGGTCTAAAACCATCGTACGCGTCCGTTCGTATGCGTAGTTTGATCGCTTGTCCCGCCGCAACGTTCAGCCCCAGCAAGTGAGGCTGTTCATGGGGCGCCAGCTCGGTCAGCACGCCGACAGAAAACTTGTGTTTCTGCATCACGTGTCGAATGGCAGGGTCGTTGGACAGCCTAGTTAATCGTTCGAGTGCCGTGTCCGACTTCGGCAAGTGGCTCAGCGGTTCAATCTTGTGAAAAACGTACGTCGTCGAGGTGACGGTGGAAGAGCCGGTCGAGCGGACCTGTGTACGTCGGGAGCGTTCACCCGACGCAAAACGATGACGCACACACCTTGACGTGCGGTTTGAGAGCCCGTTCGCGCAAGATCCGCTCCTTGCGCTGGTGCTCTAACTCGGCCACGTTGAGAGAATCGATCTCCTGCGCCGTTGATCCCAGCATCTGGACTCTGAGCCCATCCCTAAGACCGATCTGGGCCAACGTGAGGCTATCCGAGTTCCTGTGCTGCACCTTCTTTCCACGAAACAAGAGTTTCTGAAAGGACGGTGGGACCGACGTCAGCTCTTCCAGCTGGGATTCTAGATACGTCAGGGGTGCATCAGACGGCAATGAAATCGCGTGGGTTGTACCACGAAAACTGATCGAAAGAGAAATATTCTCAGAGGACATTATTGTGGAAGGAAACAAGAGGGCTGAGTAAGCGACGCTATGTCACGAGGCAATGACGAGCGAGCTGGCGTGCGTTACGATCCACGCACATGGTAGGCAGAGAATGAAAAGAAGGAACGAAGAAGTAAACTGGGTCGCAGGATGCGAGGCACGTGTATTACTCTTACGCCCGCTGATGAAATCGCGTGCTGTATGCTTTGATGCCTAGGCCATACTGCACCCATGTGACATGCACCCACAGTCGCACACATACTTTCCATGGGGTTCTCAGACGTGAAACATCCAACGAGATGGTTTCCAACAACAACGTGGCAGAACCCATAGTATTCAATAGCACCATGAGAAAGGGTTTCATCTCACGAATGTGACCATTCAGGCTTGCGTTTCTCCGCAAACGCAGCCATACCTAAACTCGTGCGTCAGGATCACCATTCGCACGACGACAGCAACTTCCTACCTTCTTTCTGATCCTTGGTTGCAAACAAGGAATGGAACAGCCTGCGCTCGAACCTCAGCCCCTCCGCAAGGGACAGCTCAAACGCAGCATTGACCGCCTCTTTTCCGGCAGCGACAGCCACGCGCCCCTTGTCCGCGATCGTAGCCGCCATCTCGACAGCGGCGTTGACAACCCCGACGTCCTCGGGCACGACTTTGCATACCAGCCCCCACTTTTCGGCCTCGTCTGCGCTGATGATGCGACCAGTTAGGACCAGCTCCATTGTACGCGATTTACCGATCAGACGTGCGAGGCGCTGCGTACCACCACCCCCGGGAATGACGCCGAGGTTGATTTCGGGTTGTCCGAGTTGCGCAGTGGGTGAGGCAAGGAGGATGTCAGCTTGGAGTGCCAATTCGAGACCTCCCCCCAGCTATGTAAGACCATCAGACGCGCGACGCAAGTGGTAAATGGCCACATACTGCGTAGCCACTGACTGCAGCAATGACGGGCTTGTTGAGTTTGGAGATGACCTCCCAGTTGGATAGGAAGTTGGACGTGTAGGCTTCGGCGACTGGAACGGGACTCGAGTAAGCATGGCCGCCAACGAGAGGGCAAACGTACAGGACTTGTCCTTCATTTCCTTGATGTCGGCCCCAGCTAACGACGAGTGAAAAAAGATTCAAGCATCTCATGGGGTTGGAACGCACCTGCGAACGCCCTGTCCGAACCCGTGAGTACCATTGCGCCGACGCTGGCATCGTCGTCCGCCTCCTTCAGTGCACTAGCGATGTCTCTGAAGTGCGCAGCGTTGAGGGCGTTCAGAGCCTTGGGCCTGTTGAGGGTGATGAGAGCTACCCCGGACTGCGGTCTCGACACGAGCACGTTCTCATAGTGTGTGTGCAGGGTCGTCGAGAAGAACCGCCGGGCTGGATGTGCAACACGAACGGCGTAACGAGGTACGGTAGTAAACGTCATGAACAACGACTTCAACAGCAAGATCCGCTCTCACCTTGTCTCTCACGTCAGCTATCCGCATTTATTTACCAGACACTCATTCAGCTTTATAGACATGGTGGCACCCCCATTGAACGCTGTGTCACGGATGTCTCGCTGAGGTCAAAGTTAAGCCAACTAATTACCCTGAAACGGCCCCTACAGGACATTCTAATGCCGGCGATCGACTACAATTGAACAGCGCAATGAGCCGTGTGGCCGGAGACTGTATTCCTAGTGAAACATGCAATCGCTGCCCCTAAACGACCACTGCCTTTGGTAGGCTCCGACTTGCGCCGATTTGACACTTGGAGTTCACCCTTCTACGCCCACCATGAGCGCTAGCAGTTGCATGCGACCAGTTTCTGCTCCAGAAAGCATCGCTCTGCGTGTCATGAAATCATCGGACCTTCCCCACGTACGCGCGCTGCATGCAAGTATCCTCTTTTCTTCCAGACGATCCTCCGTCTCACCAATATACGTAGCGTTGCCTCTTACCAGTTTCCTACCCTGCAGCGTTCTTCATCCAACTTGCCGTCAACTCCCAGCAGCTCTGCGTTGTCGCGACCGAACGCGGGAGCATTATTGGCTTTGCCTCTGCGTCCATGGATCACGCTCGGGATACCCGCGCCGATCCCGATATTCCCCGATCACATGTTACCCTTCTCACGCTTGGTGTCCTACCCGAATATCAGCGGAGAGGTATCGGTCGATCTCTGGTGTGCGAGGTCATACGACGATTGGCCCACGATCAAGACACCAAGATTGCCGTTCGTGTCCAAGTGCATGTCGCACATTCAAACGCTGCAGGCAAGCGCTTTTATACGCAACTCGGGATGACGGATCAGCAAAGCTTTGACGATTTGCGACTTGGTTCGCGGACGTCGCTGATGGCGGGGGTGTTGTGCGTGTAAACGGAACCGATCAAGCTAGAATAACTTATGCATCATAATTAGCCCATGACGGGCCTCTTTAGAGGAGTATGTACTTACTCTTTGCAGCAATGTTTCGCAATTAATATGTAACATAGATCTTATCACTCGGAGAGTTACGGTGGTTACCTTGTTTACCAGGGTCACTCTTTCCGTAAGTAATTAGTCCTCAGGATTTCTCCCGTGTTCTGTCGAAAGTTTCTATTCGGTAAACAATCAGCGAACGCGCGGTCTTGAGTTCAAAGATGTGGCGTCGAAGTCGAGAGCTGCTTACATTCATTTGACTCATAGCGGATGAACAGTTGAAACTGTACCGTACGACTTTGCCTCTTAAGCGTGTTTCTCCATTAATTCACTTCTCGTTTTTTGAGAACTCGCCCGGCGGGTGGGGCGATGAGAGACTCTAAACTTTGCATCAAGTTTTTCAGATTTGAACCCAGTCCACGTGTCTGTGGTGGCTGGTAGAAAATGCCCCTATATACTTACTTTTTCTCGCACGCGGCATGGGCTAACCTACTACATGTGGCTCGAGTGACCAAATCCCTTGCGATCTTTTCGGTACCGGATGGACGGATCAGCCAGCTCCATCAACCATAATGCGACTTTGCCTCTTTCAAGTTGGTTACCGTGAGCTGGTCGAATGAGAGTGAAAGGGTGGATCGGGATAAAATATAGACGGGTTTACCCGGAAACTTCAAGATGTCACCCCAAGTATGTCGCGCGACTCACGGCACCCCGCTGGGGGTATGTTGCGACATAGAGCACGGTGTCCGTTTGCCGATCGGCAGTGCGCGCAGTAAGTTTGCGAAGAAGTAGTGGAAGAAGAATGATTGCTTAGGCGGAATGGATCTGGCGGCCAGCGGGAATAATGATCATGCAGATAACCAAGCTGGTTACGTCGCAGGGCGGTGACGTCTAGTTCATTCATTTGCAATTGCTTGACCATATGTGCTCTTTACGCTCTCTCGCTAGTGCCCGTATTTTGGACTGTACCCGCTACTAGATGGTGCGTCCGACTCTTCGCTGGTTCTTTATTGATCGGTAGCACTCTTGGATTATCCGCTTTGGTACGATTCTCCAGTTCGAGCATAGCCTAGACTCGACCAAACCAA
This sequence comes from Solioccasus polychromus, assembly GCA_038090335.1. NCBI lineage: Eukaryota > Fungi > Basidiomycota > Agaricomycetes > Boletales > Boletaceae > Solioccasus > Solioccasus polychromus. The sequence continues at coordinate 110,999 of JBBPMM010000014.1, forward strand.
GTGATATCATACCGGGCCTCCTTGGTCCGCGCCGGAAGCGAGGAGGGCGCTATCTTAGGAAATCGTCACCGGGGTAGTTATATGCTGTCAGGGTCCGTTCTCCGTGGAGATGGATCGAGTTTCAAGACGAACTGAGCCGAGGGCGCTGCTCATGTTACTGAGAGGTAAGCCGCATGGGACCTTTTAATGACATCAGCAAAATCTGATAGTGGCGCATTATTACAGCACGCACTGCACCGCCGAAACAAGCTTTATGAAAAGGATTTGAGCAGCAAGCATATTGAGGCCTCTACTCTCTGCATGTCTTCCTTTTTCCTCCGATCCTCCATTGTCCAGTCCTTGGTTCGGGGTGTTTTCATCACTGGACATGTCTATTCCTTCGTCCTTCTTCTTGGCTGTGCTCATACGCAAGTGAGTGCTGATACAATCTGATCGCTCACCGATTGATCGCGTCAGTAAAGGCAATTCGCATTTGCGGGGGAGACTTTACTCGTGTATGATTATCTGATCACTCTTTCTCTCGAGGTGTGTCTCATGGCACCGCACGTTGTTTTGTTCAAGACGCTTTCTCACCAGGTGGAATATATCTGGAACGGACCTTGGACCGTCGTAAAAGCACTCTTTTTGATCAATCGGTACGGGAACTTGATTGGACAGACGTTTATCATGCTGGAGGAGACAGGTTATCTGAGTCGCGCCTCCCACGAAGTATGTTTCCCTTAGTGTGTCCCCGTTCGATACTCACTCACGTTCTAGTTTTGTGTGGTTTTCGAAATGTTTTATCCATTCTATGCCGTCTTTGCAGGAGAGTCGATTCGTTGTGAGTGTTACGTCCTTGGAGTGTTCACACTTGACGACCAGACATAGTTTTGGTCGTAATGCGCACATGTGCAATACTGGGCTGCAAGCGCAGCGTTGCAGCGATGTGGTATACACTGTACTGCCTGTATGCTGCGGGTGTCGTTGCCGGATCGATATACGTACTATCGTTAGGTAGATGTAAGTGTTATCTCTTGACGCTCGGTTGATATCTCACATCATTGTCCAGCCTACTCATTCGAACATCTGGATGAAGTTAGAATATGTATCGCGCCTGTTCCTCGTATGTCAGTTTGTTCTTCTCCCGATTTCTATCTTACACTCTGCAGATGATGATGTACGTTCATTTTCTCCTCCAAGCCAAATACAAAGTCGAACGCTCTGTTCTTCAGTGGATAGCCTGGTTTATACCGTAAGTAGGCAAGGCCCAGGCACGACGGCTCTCATCCGCGATACAGACTACTTCTCGATAGCATAATGTTTGCGATCATATGCTATAGTCTTTGTCAATTGTCCCGCGGGAACCCGCCATCGCAGTTGATTCGTTTACTCGGACGAGATGGTGGGGACATTGCATCTTTATCCATCTTGCCATCCTAACCTGATCTTTCAGCTATTTTATTTTATCTTGTAAGAATCTCCGATGATTTCCTAACATGTCAACCTAACGAGCATGTAGGCAACGTTGTTCAATGATATATTTTCTATCGTATGCTGGTAAGTATTTTCTTCGAATGGCAGTGTTCCATCTCTCACCCGGATCTATGATTAGGTCCGTTTTCGGTCGGGTAAGGAAGATGTGGCACTCTACCATTGGACCTCGAGCTGAATTAACACTGGATAGGACCCAAGAGATTTTATTCAATCACTGTGAGCAAACGACGTTTCGTCTTCTTTCGTTTGTTGAAACTCATGCATCGCAGGATCTCATATCCCGTTCTAACAATTGTCGGACAACGTCTCGTGCTGAATCTTCGGAGATTCCGCATGCGACCGGACTCGACGCACGATCTCAGCCGGGAAGTCGCCCGGCAAATGGCGGCGATGGATATTCTGGATCACGAACAATCAGACCTGGGCCTAGAACTGAGCCAACTCGTAGGGGAACAACAAGGAACGTACGACACGGACGTTTGATCATTTATGAAATAGATCGAAGGAATCGAGATGGTCATGGACGACGGTATAGGGCAAGAAGACACTGGTGGCGAAGGCAGATGAGCTGGACTCGATGTTTGTGACATACTACGGACCACACGATACGATAGACATGTATCTAATCTAAAGCAAAAAGGACTCATTCATGTCTCATTGCATGCAGGTACATTTTTTCTTCTCATGGTTGCCATATTCCCAACACTCGACACGACAACAACAAATAACACAATCGCCGTTCTCATCGCATCAAGTTCCGCAGTCATCACTGTCAGCCTCGGTCTCCATGACTTTGCAATATGAATATGACCTTCCAGAAGTTGACGGACTGCAACAAGTCACGCGGCAAGACATGTCCGTGGCTTTTACTTACGCATCGGATCCTCCGAGGATGATCTGCCTTGCATCGCATCTGATAACGTACCGATCAATGTCGAAGGCGCACACACGATTCGAATTATCGAAATTAGATTTCAAGAGTCGGTGCCGAGCCTAAGAGGAGACGAGGTTAGACTCACCGGGTTTGAATCGCCTCGGCAAATTACACTAATAAACATTCATCGTTGGCAGACGTGAACGTGTGACGTCTAATGTATTTTTTTTTGACAGGGATAGCTGGCGAACGACGCCGGCCCGTCACAGAGCGGTCGATGCCAGCGTTACAGTCCTGTACACGCCCCCGGCGATCCATTTCAGAGCTCTTCCAACCATTCTGCCAGCATGTCGTCGCTCAGCACCGCGTCCACGGTACCATCCACGTTTCTGAGCCAAGTGTTCACGCGCAAGTACGTCTGTTACGATCTCGACATCATGATGTCTTCACTCGGTTGATCGTTGAAAAAAGGTCGTTCGCCTTTTCGGGGAGCATCCTGCTCATCTACGATTATACTCTCACGCTCTCACTCGAGGTAGGTTTTCACCCGACCGCACCACATGGTCGATCGAGACCTCTTCTCAATAGGTGGCATATATCTGGAATGCACCATGGACGCTTGTAAAAGCGCTCTTTCTGCTCAACCGGTATGGAAATTTGATCGGACAGACATTCATCCTGCTGGAGGAGACGGGATATCTGAGTCGTGGCTCCCAGCACGTATGTTTTCTTTTCTTTTCTTTTTCCTGCGACGCTTGTCCGGCTCAGCCGTGTGTGTGCCAGTTCTGTAAGGCCTTTCAACTCTATTGTCCCTTTTTTGGAGTCTTTTCTGGAGAGTCCATCCGCCGTGAGTTTACCGTCTGAGCGTTACTTCTTTTACTAATGGATGGATATAGTTTTGGTCGTGATGCGCGCATGTGCCATCTTGGGATGCAAGCGCAAAATTACCGTCTTGTCGAGCGCATTGTACATCATGTATTCAATATCTATTCTCGTCCTGTCGAGCTACTTGCTCGAAAACGCGAAAGGTGTGTAGCCATCTCGACGTTCTGTCGATATACTCATTGTCTAGCAGGACTGCAGTTTGCGTTTCTGAACGAGACTGGCGTTTGCTTCGCACCGGTTCCTCGTAAGTTGCCCGAGTTATTTTTCATTCACTAGGGCTTATTTTTGGACTGGCGATGCATAGCTGATCTCGTACGTTTTCCTTTCCTCCAATGCATGTCGAAGGCTGTTGCAACTTTGAATCCTCCAGTGGCAGCTTTGGTTTATGCCGTAGGTTTAAGTCACGATCAGACGCTCCGTCGACTCATTATCCGGACACAGACTCTGCCTCGACGGCATTATCTTGGGCCTCGTATGTTTTAGTCTCTCCAGGTTGACCAGATGGTCCCCGGGCTACTCGCCTTCCCCCTTGATCCGTCTTCTCGCGCGAGACGGTGAGCCCATTCTCAGTTCCTTGGCTGTTGTAGCTCTCCTGACCCGGCCCTGCAGCGTTCCTGTTTTATTTCGTAAGACTCGATCGACGGGTTTTCCAGCGATCGATCTGACCAGTCCGTCCAGGTGGCCTTGTTCAACGTTCTCTTTTTCATCGTATGCTGGTACGTACGCCGTTTGAATGCCGTCGCAACGGTTCTTCGTGTTTACCGGATATACGATCAGGACCGCCTACGCTTGGGTACGTCGCGGTTTTGCATCGCACTCTTGCCCCTTCGTGGTCACCGTTCGACTGAGATGACAAACGCTCGCTGCACAGGACCCAAGAAACTTTCTTTCCACTTCGTAAGAACCTCTGATTCCGGGTATCCATGTACTGAACTAGACACGCACGCAGATTTTCGTTTGCGCTGCTGTCGGTCGTCGGACAGCGTCTCGTGCTCAATCTGCGAAGACAACGGCAACGCCCGGGCTCGACGCGCGATGTGAGCCAGCAGGCGCATCGGCACTTGGCAGTGATGGTGGACGAGCAGACGTTTGCTCGTTCGGATCCAATCATCGAGATGGGTCTACTCGGACAAGGACGCCGAGTCGCATGACGTTCGTTTCGGGCTTTAATTGGAAACCGATAGTACATTATTCGTCGAGATGTATACCAATTAGTTAGATCTTCATCCTACTTGTGTCGCAGGTGGCATGTCCACCCTTGCCGCCATATCCGCGTTGTCCGTTTCCATTGGCATCACTGGCATCAAGTTCGGATCTCCAACCGCATTCTCCGGCCCCACATTAGGGGCCGACCCCACCACCGGCACGATGGGCTCTGCAAAGATACCCACGCCCTCCACGCCCTCCATGCCCTCCATCACCACTTCTACCACGTCCGGTTCGGCCATCATGTCTGCCTCGGTCTCCATTTCTGCAATCGCACGTCTACGGATATGAACGCCTTTATCAACACACGCGTCAGGTACACGCAATCGAACACGTACGCATAGGCATCTCGGCAATCTTTTCGGATGCTGGCCGACTTCCAACGTTGCCGACGCGAGGTCGGAGCTAACATTTCGGCGTCCAGTGCTAAATCACAGGGGAGGGGGTGTCAGAGACTTGGATCTAACCACGCCATTTGGGGCACCGCGGCGCCGCTTACCATTGTCTTCGCCAAGCAATAGGAGTCGACTGGATCCGATCCATTGCCTTGAAGCGCGATAATTTTGAGCCTTGGATCGTCGACGGAAAAATAAACGAGCGCGCACCATTGAGAAGCCTTGTCGTAAAATTGGACCAGGTGCACAGGTCCTTCGCCCTTTTTGCGTCCCACGTCACGTTGTTTCTTCACTGGAAGAGGAATGCGTTCATCGTCCGGTTCGTAGATGACCGCAGGCCACCATGGATAGGTATCTGAAAGAAGCGTCACCGAGAGTTTCCGTTGCATCAGTGACATTCTGGACGAACCTGCTTTGGCCCAGACTAGAGGAACGGTCGATTAGCGGATATGTTATATTAATATGGACCCAATCGGAGTACGAACCGAGAGTTCCTCCTTCCAGCGTTTTGCCTTCCGGAAGGACGACGACACCTGGCTCAGGAGGCTGCAGCACCGTGGATGGACCAGCGATAGGCGGAGCCGGCGGTGGTTGTACATGTTGTTGCTTCTTGGCATCCACCCCATCTCCCCCACCTTGTTCACTTTCGATGTCACTCAGAGAGGATAGGTCGGACTCGTGGCCATCACCGTTGTCACGAGCGGGTACTACATTTTGAGCCTGTGGTTGCGCAAGGGCAGCCGCCGCCGCCAATTTTTCTGCCTTGCGGCGCAACGCCTTCTCCCGGCGCGTGGCTGGCGTGTCGAGCTCTTCGATGATGATCTTGCCATCCATCGTGAAAATATTCGTGTAGCGATCTCTTGGGATCGCGGCGATGCGCGCTTCCAGGTCTAATTCGATCTTCTCATGTACTCCTGGAGCTGGCCCCGGTCCGGGCGCCGGTTCGTCAACTGCTTGGAGAGCCGGCCCGGGTATAGGCTCGGGAACGGGTTCGGAGATAGGTTCGAGGATCGGTTTGGAGACAGGTTCGGAGAGAGGCTCGGGGGCAGATGTGAAGAAAGGTGTGGGGACAGTGCCTGGTACAGTAACAGGTGTGGGAACAACTGCAATGACAGGTGCGGAGACAGGGACTTGAACAGGTGCGGGAACGAATACTGGAGCAGGCGCGGGGACAGGGACGGGAATAGGAATAGGGACGGGTGTGGGGACAAGTGAAGGGACAGGTGCAGGGACAGGCTCTTTAGGTTCGGGAACAGGTGCGAAAACGGGTTCAGGTATAGGCTCGAGGGCAGGGATGAGAGGAGCGATGGGGGGCTCTGGCTCTGGCTCTGGCTCTGGCTCTGGCTCTGGCCGTTCGACCTCCATTGGAACCTCTGCTTCTGCCTTTTCCTCCACGGTCAGACCCGACGGCCCAGCAACTTCCTCTGGTGGGACCGTTTCCTGTATCGTCTGGTTCTCGGACACGGTCGTACTGATCGTCGAGAGCTTCGAAGTTCCGCGTTCTAACCAAACGAGAAATAAGGTGGTGCCATTCGTAGTCATTACTCGACACTCACCTACGCGCCGTTTCTTGGGCGGAGGTGGAGGCTGCCTCTCGATAGCTTGCCTTCTTCCTCGTTTCTGCCCTGTGGGCAGAATCCAACCAGCATCGAACATCTTGAACGAACCCTGACTGTCCACATCTTCAACCATCGGAGGAACCTCTGGTTGAACTGCAGCTCGTATTTTGACAGATTTCTTGGGGAATTCCACCTCTTCGGCACTTGCGTCCGGAATATCTTGGGCTTGCTCTTCAACGACGCTTACAGCTTCGGCCTCGAAAGCTGCGGCCGCGGCGAGCGCACGGCGGGTGCGGGGAGCACGTAATCCAGATGTAGCATCGGTAACACCTGGTTCTGCAGCCTTGACAGCCTTGACAGCCTTTGCGCCCTTCTTTTTGCTTGGTTTTTGTTTCGGGGGAGGTGGCGGAGGAGGTGGCTTGATCTGTCCAAGCTCATAGTTGAATAGAGAGGTGAGCGGATCGGTCTCAAGAATGAGACTAATGGCTTCTTGTATCTGCTCACGAGAAACAAGAACTTGTAGTGCATCCAGAGGCGATTCAAAGTCACCAATAGCATCCTCGGCGTTGTCTGCTCGCGGGTGTTGGTAGCGCAACGAAGTCAAGTCCTCGAGGATAGGTTGGATGGTGGTTTGCATTCGCTGGGCGGTCTTATAAAAAGCCGTCCCAGGCTTGTTATACAGGATTGCGTTCGACAACACGAGTTCGATGTCACCCTAAAGAAGATGGAGTTATAACCCAATCAATCGCAAGTCTTCTCTCTATAACTCACCTTGAACGTCTCGAAATCCCAGTACTCGTGTCGATCTAGTTTTGCATCGACGGTGTCCCAGGTCATGGGGTTCTTTACGACCTCGTAGTAATCTGGCACTTCAGTCTTGGATACTGGGTGCTTGAACAAACCGTTTCGGTCGAGGCTGTTAACGCGTGAGTTGCCTGTTCGCTTCCACACTCCACGACTCACGCAAGAATTTTTTCAAACGCAAGACGCAATGGCGCCAAGTGAGGGAAGAGGGCAGCATCCAGCACTCTTTGAATGGTTTCAACTTGCACGAGCTTTCGGCTCTCTCGTTTTCGAGATAGCAAAGCCAGTTCGTGAAGGATTTCAAGGTCTTTCTTGACGTGCTTTAGGTGCTGGAAAAAGCTTAGTCGTGCAACAATTCTCGGACGATGCATACCTCGAGCTTCAGAGTCTTCTCTTCCTCACTCAGTAGCTTCCCAGCATTCGAAGCAGTCCACGGTTCCAAATGCAGTCTTTTCAACAATGGTGCTCCCCGTCTTGCTTCACGTTTCAGACTCCAGTATCTACAAACCATATGAACGAATTCGGGTTTCTTGCGCACGTTGATCTTGGTAATGTAGTGAATGATACGATCAACGATGATCTGGGGAACAAGAGGAGGCCCAGTCTTATATGTCTTTGCGTATGCCCTGGCAGTTTTAGACAGTTTGGAGCTCGGACTAGAGATAAGAGCATCGTGCGCGAGCGCCTTCTGACGTGCTTCCGCTTGCTCTTTCTGCACACATCCATAGACGAATCAGACTGAGGCCAAAAGTGCACACGTCGCGTACCGGAAGGTGCTTTTCGCAATAACATGTGAGTGTGACGGGTTCAGATCCTTGCGTGCTTTTCATGGGCATCAGAAGCTTTTCCTTCCTCGCGCAGGTCGCGTGAAAAGCAAGGAAACATGATGTTTTGGTGCATTGGATGCACGCTCCTTCTCGAATGCCACATATCGAACATTTCTAAGATGACTCGTTAATTTATGGTTTCGGTCCACATAACCAAGGTTGGCGCTCACTAGTCTCCATCGTTGTTTTGGAAGTCTGTCAGCACCTGTGATGGGCTCCATGAACACTTCGTTCGCCACTCTGGTCTCCGGAATCCATATTGCACACAACAAATGAGCCCAGTCGCCGAGGGTCGTCTGTTTGAATGCGCCTCCTTCGTTGGGACAGAATATACAGGACTGAAAAATGTCACGCAAGTGCTCAGAGGCGATCTTTTCAGATAGCGAACGCGCTCACCACTGGGTTCTCGGGAGACACGGTACACTTGCGACAGAGCCACTGTCCCTCGGGTATGTAGGGTACGCCGTAACAATCTTTGACTTTGAGGATGCTTTATAGAGCGTAGAGGATACACACGCACCTTGATGTACAGCGAGGTTGCATCCGTCACAGAACACGATCGCGTTGCTGTTTTCTCCCTCCGAGTCATCACATATAGCACACGTCGAATCTTCGGAAGGCATAGCGTAGTCAGACTTGGGGATGTTCTTGGTCTGAATGTGATGAGAATGAACGACGAGATGTCATCAAGGTACAAGACACGCGACGCACCAGGTCGAAATATTCCTTTTCCAATCGATCCATGATGATTTCAAACGTCTCGTATGCGACCAGATTGACCTGGTCCTTCTTTCGCTCGACGTTGATCGCATCCAACCATTCCTGGTCTGCAAGCCAGACTCGCATGAGTATACTTACAGACCCCGCATAACAAACAACGTCATTCAAACCTTGCTCGTCCATATCATATTCGACTTGAATGGCTAGATCCTTTTCCAGAGGCTCTACTCGATATCAGTAAACGGCAGGCGAACCACGAAAGCCCTACGCACCTACATACCGAATGTAATGGTCCGGTCTTTGAAACTCGGAAAAGTCATTGTCTTTCCCCCAAGTGTCAGCGAAAAGATCTAGCAATGCAGTGTCAAGAACGCACATCCATATGACCTCGCTTGTTGGTCGTGTACCCCAGCGGGTTGGGCAGAATCGTCGTCTTGAACAAGAAGAAAGGAAACTTTGGGAAGTGGAGCTTGATCTCCAGGCGACTTGAGCCCGCGCGTCATACCGAACGAGCATGAACCAGACACAGGGGAATTTAAGGGCAAAACCACGACGCGGCCAAACGTGACATTGAAGGCTTCGGAGGCACCAATTTGGAAATGTTGATTATTGACATTTATTTGTAAAATGACAAGAATGGAAACCCCCTTTGACCACTGCCTTCAGCCGACTGCACGAGCTCCGGGTAACGAAACCTTCTTGCCTGTAAGTATGTATGTAATACTTACTACATAGACGAGTAGAAGATATTGTGCCGCTTTCCTTGGGAATACTAATGGAGAGTTCAGTCTCTGGGAGAGTGGTAATTTAAAAAATGAGAGGTATTGTCCTAAGGGGGTGAGTTGATTTCGGGTCTGGCAAAGAACCTGGGTCCGGTATTTACAAAACTATCAGAAATACGGAAGGGCCGGACATGCACACATGGGAATGAGAATGTTGATGAAAAGGGAAGAGCACCTCGGGATAGTCATAACCTCGGAACGGAAGCTATAGCGACGTGTCAAAGCCCGAGCCGGATCAAGCCAGTATAGTATTGAGCGGCGCATCAGTAATCAACCATGTTTCAATGATCCCTTGTCATTCATATCACTTACTCATTGTCCATGCGTGATTATGGTACACGCGATCCATCCACTTATTACTATTACATATATGCAAAATCATCCGTTCGCGAATACACGTCTAAATCATCAAAGATAACTCCAGGACGTAAGCGCACAGGTGCGCGTAACACCTAATTCCCCACCCCCACGGAACGCCCAGCGTTCTGTCTCCTGATCGGCGAGGTGTGTTATTATCAAACCTGAGGGGAAAAGCCACACAAATTTCGCAACCCCATCATGGTGCCGCGGTGTTACTGCCTGCAGTGTCCGTTGAACTGGTGACCGTCCTAGACTTTAGTCCCTCATGATCACAAAACGTCTTGGCGAATGACTGGAAGTCTGCTTTCTGGGCGCGACCAGGCTGTGGGGGCGAGGCAAAACACGAGTATTTAGTAATTCCACACGGTAAAAGAGAGCCTGCAGTGTCAGCTAACCTTAACGGCATAGACAACAATGTCTTCCTTGGCAGTTTCCCCATCTGTCGTCACCTGTTCCATCAGAATAACACGTAGAATGTTTTCTGTCGGATCAAAGTGGCACCGTACCGTTGGGCGCAGCCCAACGTTCATCGATACTTGTCCCAACGGATCACGGCGAAAAACTGCGGACGAACGATTTGTTGTGAAATACGCAAAAAGCGATGTCACAGCCGGATGATGCGGCATTTAACGATTGGAGGCGGATGGTTTGAGGCGAAGGTGACTTACGTAGACGGGTTCGAGAACTGGTTTCGGCCTCGGTCGCTTGCGAGTCCTCGTTACTTGACTTCTGCGGCACAGACTTTTGAGTGAGAATTTTGACATGTCCATACATCCCATCGGTGAATTCCTTGCGCCCGCGCTTAACGAAGAGTTTTACACCCTTGAGCTCAGCCTCAACATATTCATCTTCTTCACCTGTCACATCTAGGAGCGACTTGAGCATACATTGCCAAGGGAACGAGTGGAAGATACTCACAACTCGAGGTCTTGGAGGAAGATTGTGCATCTCTGGTAGCCGTGAGTGCACCTTTACTTTGAGAGGAAGTAGAAGACGTAGTTGTCGTGACCGCGTCATTCGGCGATGGAGCGAGGGCGTTCGTGGCAACGGCTCGACTGAATACATCAGATTCATTTTCGCTGCCACGCCTCCATGCAGGTGTTGTCCTGACAGTCTGCCCAGGAAGTCCAAAGGGTGAGGCACCCGATGTGTTAGAGTACGAAGCGAATGGCGAACTGGAACCGGAAAATGCGGAGAACGCATTGGAACGTTCAGCTTTGGATGGAGCGGTTGGCTTGGGTGGTGTGACCGGACGTGCCGGTGCCTCGGGCTCATTAGGGAATGCATTAATATGCTGAGGTTGCGGAGCGGTGCAACATCCCGCTTCTACCCCCTTTTCCTCTGACTGTGGCAAAGGTTCGGGGTGAGCTGGCGGAGTGGGCTGAGCGGTGACCATCAGACACGCGTCTTGGATGACGGAAGGTCATCCCACCTCTCGAGCCATTGTAGCATGCTGTTCAATGCTAGGAGGGTTCCCTTCGGGAGCGGTGCTGCTATCTTGCACGAGCTTTTCTGCCCGTCGGATCCCAACAGCCTCTTCGTAGGGAGGTGGGGCCACAATAACTTCCCATTCCTGAAGAAACTTTATCTCGATAAGTAAATGAACGCCTGGACCGACGAATGCAAGGCAATGGATGAAGTACGCACGTCTGCTTCTGATTCACGTTTGTGGGAGGGTGGAGTCCTGTTCCTTTTCATTGGCCGTGGTTGTTCTTCCGCGTCGACATCATACTCCTCGGAATCATCGAGCTTACGCTTGAGGGATCGTTCTTCGGGTGGGCCGGCCTCGACATCGCTATCGGCCGCTATATATCATTGTTTTTGAGGGAGGCTGATTGTCGGAGACTCACGCTTTGGAAGACTCGTTGGGGGGAGTAAGGGAAAGGGCAGCTCGTCGTGCGCAAGCGTAACCGAGAGTCGCTGCAACGGTAGCAATACCGCAGAATGCAAAGTGGAGCTCCGAAATGGGCAACATGCTCGATAGACGTGGTTGTCAGTGTATCAACACAGGGAAGGATACCTGGAAAGAGGATGGCGGGTATTTAAGAGAGTCAAGGGTATGCAGTGGGTATACGAATGCGAAACGACGGGTTTGATTATCGTCGGGGAGTCTGGTAGGGGTATTGGGCAGTCGTGGATGACTCATGGGATAGATCAACGGCGTCTTATATGGGCGCAGATACACGACGAAAGCATGGGCGTGGTGCCTTGAGGCTTCCGCACGTCACGTTGAGTTATGAGGTGATGAGAGACACGTGTTGTGCCAACTGAACCGATTTAGGGAGGCGAACCTGAGGACGCTTCCACGATAAGGCGCCGCACGACCACTGCCTTGAACAGATCCGAGTATTTTGTGCGCGAACTTGAACTATGAATAGCGGGCAGCGTCGGTTGATTGGCAAGCAAGGAGCAAACGTGTTCCAAGTTCCAAGTTGCGGTGCAGTGGCCGACGAACAGGATACCATCCATTTCGGCTCGCTATCTGGGCAAAGGGGAAGGCTGCCAATGGGCATTCCGTGGAAGGCATATCCGGCATAGATACACACGGCCGTTATCAGCAAGGTGGCAGCAAAGGCAGAGTCCTGTGACATTGGCTCAAGGTGTCGCTGGCCAGGTCACTAGTTCATTCGGTAGCACCGTACAAGCAGGTCATGTACAGTAGACCGGCAACCCGCTACGAGTTGGCCCCTATCTACACCTTTCTGATCGAACCCTCAGAAGACACAGTAAACCTTGGTGTTATCGTACATGGCAAGTTCGAACCGACTCCTTACGACCCCTCCGAGGGAGGTGATTTAGATGACATAAGCCACTGCACCGACTCGAGACACGTCGTCCTCCCCACCCAACTTGCGCGTCATTGCATTCTTGGGCTAACTAAGTGTTTTAATTCACAGCAGCGGCCATGCCGACTGCTTACCCGCTCCCCGAGAATATCTCCCCGGCCGTGGTGTCGAATACCGCTTCTCTTCTACGCATCATTGCACTTGGCCTTATATCCGGTGCTGCGGTTGCTTCACGTCTCTTCGCTGTCATAAACTTTGAGAGCATTATCCACGAGTTGTACGTGTTTCATTCCACGATTTTCTCTTGCTCATCTTGCGTTTTTGTTCTCAGCGATCCTTGGTTCAACTAGTGCGTCGCCATCACGTTGGTTTCGCCGAGGATGCTTACCCTGACGTGTCATAGCCGCGCAACTAGAGTTCTCGCTTCAAAGGGTTTTTATGTGCGCTCTCTCGTCGTTCATTGAGCCAAACGCTCAGTTGCTTTCGTAGGCGTTCTGGAACTGGTTTGACCCCACCGCATGGTATCCCCTCGGTCGTGTGGTCGGTGGTACCATCTATCCAGGTCTTATGGCTACCAGCGGTGTCATATATAATATACTTCATGCTTTGAATCTCCCGGTAGACATTCGTAACGTCTGCGTCCTCCTTGCGCCAGGTTTCAGTGCCCTAACTGCGTGGGCTACGTACATGTTTGTATTCTTTGGCTCTCACTCCAACACGGTCACTAACTAACTGTAGGTTCACGAGAGAAATGAAGGATGACAGTGCTGGCTTGCTAGCTGCAGCTTTCATCGGCATCGTACCAGGTTACATATCCCGTTCCGTTGCCGGGTCGTATGACAATGAAGCTATAGCCATCTTCCTCCTCATGTTCACATTCTTTAGCTGGATCAAAGCACTCAAGCAAGGTAGCGCATTTTTCGGTGCTCTTGCTGCCGTCTTTTACTTTTACATGGTTGCCGCATGGGGTTCGTATGCATTCTGCTGATACGCCAAAATTAACACTAGGCCTCGCAGGTGGATATGTATTCATCACCAACATGATCCCTTTGCATTCACTCGTTCTTCTGCTCATGGGCCGATACTCCAGCCGGCTCTATGTCGCATACTCCACTTGGTACTCAATTGGTACACTTGCGAGTATGCAAGTTCCTTTTGTTGGTTTCCAGCCCGTGCGGACAAGTGAACACATGGCGGCTTTGGGTACGTTACCATGTTTCAGTGATTGGTTCTTGCTCAAAGTTCATGCCAGGTGTTTTTGGACTCGTGCAAATCGTTGCCTTTGCACAATTGGTTCGTTCGCATGTCTCCTCAAAGCAATTCCAAGAGCTCTTGTTTGCGAGCGTGGTTGGCGCCGGAATCCTTGGTTTCTTTGCCATTGTCGGGCTCACATACAAGGGTTGGATCGCTCCTTGGACCGGTCGTTTTTATTCGTTGTGGGATACTGGCTATGCTAAGAAGTTCGTACTTTCGCTTCTGATTACTCCTATTTACTCATCAAACATGATAGGTACATTCCCATCATTGCGTCAGTTTCCGAGCACCAGCCCACAGCATGGCCCTCTTTCTTCATGGATCTTCATTTCCTCATCTTCCTATTCCCGGCTGGTGTCGTGTTGTGCTTCCGTTCGCTCCGTGACGAGCATATATTCGTGATCATCTATGCTGTGATGGCAAGCTACTTTGCTGGTGTCATGGTTCGCCTTATGTTGACCCTCACACCCGTCGTCTGCGTGACAGCTGCGATTGCGTTGTCGTCTCTTCTGGACACGTATCTCGACCCTGCCGAGCCAGACGTTGAGGAGTCGAAGGAATCGTCCGTGACTACCACAAATAGCTCTAACGGTGCATATTCGACTGCAGCTTCCTCCACTGTTCCCACTTCGAAGAAAGCAAAGAAGAACAAAGAAAAGGAAAAAGAGGTGCAGGCTGTGCCAGGAGGTGCCTTTGGAGAGCTCGTCTCTGGAGTTGCTTCCTCTGCGGCCGCAGCCGCTCAAGCGGCTGACAAGTCTGCTTCGATGCCCTCCAAAGGTATATTTGGTCTCGACTCTCGCTTTACGGTCCTCCTCAATGCCACGGCAATGCTCTTATTCTTCGTCGTGCACTGCACATGGGTAACGTCGAATGCATACTCGTCCCCCTCTGTCGTTCTTGCTTCGAGTGGACCCGATGGAAGTCAACATATAATTGATGATTTCAGAGAGGCATACTACTGGCTGAGACAAAACACGCCCGAAGATGCCGTCGTGATGAGTTGGTGGGATTACGGATACCAAATCGCTGGTATGGCGGATCGCCCTACGTTGGTCGACAACAACACCTGGAACAACAGTAAGTCAAGGTGATCATCCTCTTTGGAGGTTTAGTTAACGACTTTGATTAGCCCACATCGCAACTGTTGGCAAAGCCATGTCCTCTCCTGAGGAGGTGGCTTATCCCATCCTTCGAAAGCATGACGTGAGCTATGTGCTTGTCATCTTTGGTGGACTCATTGGCTACTCTGGAGACGATATAAACAAATTCCTTTGGATGGTTCGTATCGCCCAGGGTGTATGGCCAGATGAGATTCAAGAGCCCAACTACTTCAACAAAGGAGAGTATCGTGTCGACGAACATGCTGCTCCGGCGATGAGAGAGTCGCTCATGTATAAAATGTCCTACTACCGTTTTGCGGAGCTGTATGGTGGACAACAGCCCGTGGATAGAGTACGTGGACAGCACGTACCTATCAACGGGCCCAAACTGGATTATCTTGGTAGGTGTAATACAAATTGCTGATTACGGGATGTCTGATTTTGTGATTGCAGAGGAAGCCTTCACCTCCGAAAACTGGATCGTGCGTATCTACGCAGTGAAGGGGGATGATATCCTCGGACGAGATTTGAAGGTTGCGCATGGCTTTGAGGAGGGTAAAAAGCGCAAACGCTCAAAGCCAATCTCGAGGCGAAAAGGCATTTCGAGTGCGTGAAGGTGTACCAAATCTTGTTGGCAAAAAAAAAAGCACATGCTACGGATATTTGGCACTGCGAGGTGGCTGGACGACTGATAATGCGTACGATAGACAGTCTCATATCCAATGTTCTCTCTCCCGCCAAGCTAGGAGCAATCGTAGTGGAAACTTTAGACGTGTAAAGGACGGTTTCGATTGAGCCACGTAATCTAAACGACTGCCACTACGTCACAACTTCAACATCTTTGTCCTTGTACTACCACCATGATACTACATTCTTTGACCGCCATTTTACTCGTCCTCCCGATGCTAGTGGCAGCGGCCATCTTTCCCCCTGACACCAAGGTCAAGATGTTGGACCCGAAAGGGTTCAGGCGAGTCATGAAAAACAACGTATGCGTACATGTTATTTCTTCTAATCGCTGGATGCACTGAAGCCACACACAGCGCACGAGCGTCGTCGCATTCGTCGCACCATGGTGTGGGGTAAGTCGCCCGTTCTGATGCGTCTCAATCCACAAGCCTTACCTCCTTCCTTAGCATTGTAAACAAATGGCTCCAGAATACAGCAAGGCCGCTGGTAACCTCAGTCCGATGGTGCCCTTTTACGCCGTCGACTGCGATTCCGAGTCCAATAGGCAGCTCTGCGCGTCTCAGGTGAGCAATAGGAAACGGCGGTCGTCTGCGTCGGGACGGGCGGGCCGTCGCACTCGACACGGTTGGGATGAAGTACGCTGATGCGTGCGCACACAGGAAGTACAGGGTTTCCCGACTGTCAAGGTGTTTCCCCGGGGTGGCCAGCTACCAGGACAAAAGTACGAGGCAGGCGAACGGACGGCTAATAACCTAATCAAATGGGCGACGCGGTCGGTGCCAAACAAGGTCAAGGTGTTGTCGGACCAGGGTGATATCCCCGAATGGTTAGACAAGGTGCGTGTTTCTCTCTCTCTCTCTTTCTTTTTTCCGCGATCCACTCTGTCCTCGACGCATACACGCTCAGGTCTGACGCACACATGGCAGAACATCGAGTTTCCACGTGTAATTCTTTTGAACAGGGACAAGAAATTCCCACTGTTGTGGCAGGTCCTCGGGAATAACTATTATAAAAAGATCTCGTTTGGCCATCACAGCGATCCGGAGGGATTATTTGCGGCATCGTTGGGGTTTACTGCGAGGGAAGAGGGCAAGTTCTCAAAAGTGATTGTGTACCCCGCGGGGTCGAGCGTGCCTATTCTATATGAAGGTAAACATTGACCCGTTAATTCTCATCGCGTGGGCTCGCTAAATCGTGTCGTTGTAGGAGGGAACAAGTATGAGCCGCTGTCCAAGTACTTTAGGTCGATAGTAGATGGGACAGCGGACTTCTTGAAGGAGGCTGAGCCACCGGCCAGAGATGAGCTATGACGTCATTATTTTGTGAAGGTTGATTTATTATTAGAGTATCACTTGGATGATCTTGTCAGGCCACGGGCGTCTCGTCAAAACTGCATACATTTATTCCTGTTCAAATTCTAGAATCAAAAAAACAAAAACAATATTGAATTCTATGGGCCACCAGTCGCAGTTCACTATGACACTACATTTCCCCTTTCGTCTCTTCCGATTGCGATCGTGCTCTTTCCGTGCAGATCTAAAATTATTTGGTCAGTTGGTGAATTCATCTCCCATTCGCTGGCGATGTTCAAGTAACGCCCTCTGCTTCGCTTCTTCTGCATTTCTGATAATTCCTTTAAGGACTTCTTCGTCCCAGTCGGTGCCAAGACAAATCACGCCGTATTCACAGACGCCAACAATGAAGAGTCCTACGACTTGGCCTGGGTACCACAGTCAAGGATCGTTCCCACGGATGCCGTGTAGAGCATACCTATCCAGAGACCTTGTAAACCGAATTGCTGCCTGAACGCGAGCGTGATCCCGATCGGCAGCGCCAAAACATAGTAGGCGATGATGTTGAAAAAAGCACCGAGGTGCTGACGGCCTGGTGACCAGATTCGATCAGGACGTACGGATTGGTAATATTCTTACCCTGCCCGCGGAGACTGCCACCGCACGAATTTGCCAAGCCGTCCGCAATCTGCACGATCAGATGCAGGTCAGGCACGGAAATCAAAGTTGTGCCAGACTGACCTGGAAAGATGCAACGAGCGGCATGACTTTACTGACGAGGCGCACGACATCGTGATCGTCGCTGAATAGGTAACCGAATTGCTGGGGATTCTCGTCAGAGCGAATGGTGGCTCACGGGGGTGGATGAACTTACGTTTCTAGTAGCGAGGAGGATGACCATGATGGTGAACCCGACCAACACGCTAACTAGGGCACATGCGTGGGCGGTGGTGCGCGCACCTATGGGGGATTTCGCCCCAATGAGGTTTCCCACGCGATTGGAGGACACGACCCCTAGTTCACGCTGTACTCGTCAACTCGACGACTTTCTCTAGATCAAGACTCACCGAAACCAAATGGTATCGTAGCGATGACTTGGGGAGGAAGCCAGGGTTAGTTTGTTGGTTGCGTTAAAGCGAACGCCAGATTCTCACTTTGGTCTGTAGTCATGATGACGGATTGGGCAGCCAGGGAAAGTTCGCCCAGCCGTCCAGCTGCGAGTGCGACGATCTCAAATGCCGCCCTGATAAGTCGTCGGTGCGCAGGAGACATTATCTGACATTGAAACTGACGTACCATTCCGTGCCAACCATGAAGATGCCTGGGAGCGCCAACGCGAGAAACCCGCAACAACTTTTGGCGTTGAAGACAGTACGGGGTTGAAAACCGGCCCAGGTTCCGTTTGCTCTGTGCGTGGGTGACAACCAGGTCGCGATGATTAATAAGAAGAAGGCTAGCCAGTAGGTGATCGACAGCGCTATCGGGCAACCGAGCATTCCTAATGGGGTATGGTGGACCAGGATGATGTTTAATGCAAGATTGATAGGCCAAAGGATAATCAAGACCAAGGTAGAGGCCCTCATGATGCCTGACGACAAAATTTCAGGTATGATATGCCTATCGGTGACTCGAAGACTTACCCTGGCATTGCAAATATTTCTTGAGAGATTCAAAAGCGATGTATGCTGGACCTCCGAAGGTGAGTATCCGCATTATGTCTTGTACGTCTTTGCAGAGACGAGCAGGCTCTCCGATAGCCAACAAGACTGGTTCTATATAGAACCACAGTACGGCAACAGGAATGAAGAGGGCGCACAGAAGCACAACACATCGCTGCAAATGTATAGACAAATCGGTTTTGCGGATGCCGCCGGTAAAGGCTTGCGATCCGAGCGTATCCAACGCGGACCCACCACCAAGAGCGATGCACCATCCTGCAAGTCATTATGGGACCATACGAGTACAATTGAAAACGTTGAAAGTACTAGCCAGTAACATATGCCAGCATCATCGAAAATGCGGCAGCGGAGAGTTCTTCGGGACCCAGCCAACCAGTGACCATGATGGCCGCTGTCTGTACCGAGTTTTGTAGGACATAAGAAAGGATGACTTAGGGGTTTGGTTAGACTATGTTCGCCATGGTGGAGATCGCAGCGAAGGAAATCTTTCATACCAGGGATCGAGTCGATGACTAGGGAGGCCAATACTTTCGGTCCGAAGCGAAGAGTCGTCCCTGCCTCTTCGGGAATTGTTGAGATTGTTGACGAAGCATATCGGCTGTCGACTTGTTGCCGCGCGTCTCGCGCATCCGGAAGGAGTGGTGAGGTCTCGTTTAAGCTCATCGTCTGCTCGGAGGGGCTGACGAAAAAAAGTGGCAGGGTTTCAACTTCATTCAGATTAGCACTAGCGTGCGTGCTTATAACGCGGAGCAAGGGGCCGAATAAGCGGAAATCTGTCATCGCAAGACTGAATTTCGTGCCGCTGTCATCTCCTTGTGCCACGGGAACGTTTGGAAACGAGGCTTGCATCGTGCTGATGGACTGGGGGATCCGTTTGGTGTGTCCCGCGGATAACTGCCGTTAGCGTGGCGCCGGGATCCCGTCGATAAACCTTGCCTCTGTGAGTTATCTCTCGGCCGAACCACATAGCTGCACTTTCTTTCTAATTTGTTTGCCTCGAGGCTGAAAAACATTGGATCCTGCGCGTCCTTATCTCAGGGTACTCGTATCTTTTGCATCATTTGGTGGCATGAGGCAGCGGAGGCGACGCCCTTTTCCCAAGACGAAACCTTTTTAATGGCGCAGTTTGCCTGATATCTCGAAACGAACTCCGCCCCCTGCACCAGTTTGACTGCGCACTTTTATTTTGCCTGACTGCCTCCACCCAAGATGCGCGTTCAGCTCTCTACTCTCGTTGCCGCTGTCCTTGCCCATATTGCCATCGCTCATGGCGATCACGAGCACGGCGAACAAATGCCTCTCGGGTACTTCAAGTATCCCTATCAGGCCACCTACCCCGGTGATAATGAAGGTGAAGTCTTACAGTTCCCATTGTGATTTCCACCTCTAACTGAACGATCCAGTCACCGCCGATTCAATTTTCTCCGGTATCACCACATTTGCAAAGTTACCGTGGGTGCAATGCCTCGGTAAAGACAAAGATACCACATTTGATATTGCCTTCATCGGCGCTCCGTTCGTGAGTAATCCATGCTGTGCGGACGGCATCTTTTCAAGCCCGCCCAGGACACTGGTACTTCATACCGCCCAGGTGCTCGATTCGGCCCTGCCGGTATTCGCGCCGGATCTCGTCGTTTGACGTTGTACGGAGGCTATAATGTCCCTCTCGAAGTCAACCCTTTCCTGAGCGGCCTCAAGATCGTCGATTGCGGTGACATTCCTGTCACACCCTACGACAACAAGTTTGCCATTCAGCAAATCGAAAATGGTCACAAGGAGCTTCTTCACAGACCTGCGTTCTCCCCTCTCGGTAATGACTCCCTGACGGGCCAACCGCTCGTTCCCATTTCCGCCGACGGCAAAAACCATCCGAGGATTGTGACCCTCGGCGGTGACCATACCATTGTCCTTCCCCTGCTCAGGTCAGCATCATATTCCCTCCGAGTCGACAAATTCCAATCTTTTTGTAGGTCTATCCACTCCGCCTATGGCCCCATTTCTGTCATCCACTTTGACTCGCATCTCGATACGTGGAAGCCATCCGTCTTTGGGGGTGCGCCATCGAACCAAGCGGCCATCAATCACGGCACCTACTTTTACTGGGCTAGCCAAGAAGGCCTGATCAAGAATGGCAGTTCCATTGCAAGTATCTCATTTCCTCCCTTTTTCGTTACACCTGTTTTTTCTCGACTGCCATGTCGAGCGCTTGGATCCTAGTTGATCTCTCGATTTTAGCACGGTGCAATTCGGACGACTTTGTCCGGTCCTGCGGACTATGCCAATGACGACGCCTCTGGATTCCAGAGAATAGAGGCGCGCGAGATCGATACGATCGGTGTGTTTCAAGGCGAATGCGACCTTACTTTGCCACTAATGGCGCGAACTGTCACTGTTTTTACTGATAGGCACGGATGGTATCATAAAGAAAATCCGAGAGACGGTTGGCGATCGCCCGGTATACCTCTCGATCGACGTGAGTCATTTTATGATTCCACCTCACATACTTCCACTTTTAACACGAGGGTAGATTGACTCGATCGATCCTGCATTCGCACCAGCGACTGGTACGCCCGAGACTGGAGGTGTGTCTATTTTCTCTCGTCATCAACCAACGTATATTCCCGTCGGAACCCAATTGATACGAATGTGCATCTAGGTTGGTCAACGCGCGAGCTGCGTACGATCTTGCGTGGTCTAGACGGTCTCCACATCGTCTCTGCTGACATTGTCGAAGTCGCCCCTGCGTATGACACGAACGCTGAGCTGACCACCATGGCGGCTGCTGATGTGAGCCCTACTCTTTATTCTCTCTGTTCTCTTGTTACGGAAGATCTAACTCGTGGAACGATGCAGGTTTTGTTCGAGGTGATCAGCGTGATGGCCAAGACGTCACTCGGTAAGGTTGCGAACTAAATCCGTGGTTTCTCGCCTCCGAAAGTGAATGATTCTGTGTTAAATTTTCTTATCTCCTTTTTTTTCTATGCCATTGCAGGCAATTTGGTGTTTCTTGTACATAGCCTTTACTCTTCCCCTCCACTGTCTATGTGTACCTAATCGGAGAGCGTGCTTGTCGCAGACTTCAACCAAGTTCTCTACTCTGAAACTTGTCCCTTTCCAACAATTGACTAACAGGTAACCTGATTCATTAGTGCATTTGTCTCATGAAGTCATATATACATGTCTTCACGGACGATCCGGAGCACACACTCAACTAAGCGGGTCTTGCGCATCAGCCTGAGCCTCATGGAGTCGTCTTTAGTACATCTATTGTGGATGTCATGTCATTCCATACTATGTAGTAGAACCTGCCAGTGAGTACTTGTAAAAAATATAGAAGAACTATTTCCAGCAGAAAACCCAAGATTCTCCATACAATGACCTATCAATATTTTGAACTTGGTAGCCTTTGTCAGATGTTATCTGTTATGCCTCAGAGCCACTTATAAGAGCACCAAAGAGGAACTCTAAGAAAGTGTATTCCAAGACTGAGGACTCTATGCCTCAGTCATCTACCTTATATACATGATACTACATACTGGCCCTAAACTACATGAGGTATACATGATGTCCATCATGAGATAACATGAGGAAAACATATGGTGATGATGGGAGAAACATATACATCATAGAGAGGCTAGACTGGTCTAGACTCAGAGAAAGAAGTGGGTTATGGGAAAGGAAAACATAAGGTTCTAACATTATCACTAATGAATGGACAGGAGGATAATGTTCCAAGGGGCAATCCATCCAAAGCAAGCATCCTCAGAGGAAAGTATCCAACTACATATCTTTTTCAACAAAGTCATCAAAAGAAGTAAGTTCCTGCACTATCCAAACTTTGATAGAGTCAGAAGAACAGCTGACAACATGGCTGCCATCAGGTGAATAGGAAACAGAATGAATCCAATCAACATGTCCCTTGAATGGGCCAGCTATAGACTGGCAAGTGGATGCATTCCACATCCAAATGGTCCCATCCAGCAGAGCCAGTGACAATGTTACTGCCATCAGGAGAATAGGCAGCAGAGTTGATCATTGGAAGTTTTGGAACAGATGGACTTCCTATGCATTGATGCTCCATACTCTGAAAGTGCCATCTGCAGAGCCAGAGACAATGTGTTGGCCACCATCATAGTCAGGGGCATAGGCAACAAACATAACTACATATTTGTGTCCCTCAAATGGACCTGCCACATATTGCCCTGTTATTGCACCCCAAACCCTGATAGTCTAGTTCCAAGAACCAGAGGCAATGTAGCAGCCATCAGGAGAATAAACTATAGTTATTGTATTCCATATCATGATAGTTGTATCCATAGAGCCTGAGACAATATGGCAGCCATCAGAAGAATATACAACATAATAAACTGATCCCAGATGTCCTTCTAATGGTCTTGCTGCACAGTGGCCAGCTGGTATATTCCACACAGAGACAGTACCATCTTCAGAGCCAGAAAAAATGTGGCAGATATAAAGTTGCCCGATGCTAAATGCTGGACGAATAGACCAACTTTTTGCAATATCGAATGCGATGAGTCGGATAAGGCGCGAACTTCGACGCGAACCAACGAGGACTGGCTGCGCGACCAGTAGTTTCACACACTCTAGCATGGACCAACCACTACCATTCATGTAACCCGGCCGGCTTGAGGTGCTGGACCAAGCCTGGGAGCAGGTCCCAGGGTTTGCCCAACTCCACAATCGGGCCATGCATGCGTGCACGCGCTGTCATTCCATCAAAGGCGGAAACCTGAAGGGCACTCCTGCGGCCAGACTTTTCCTACGAAACGATCAATCGGTCGCTAACGCAGAAAGTTCTGGGATCGTCACAATATACGATCGAACAAGTTCTGAACGTTTGACCGTCTCTTCTGTCCAGTCAAGTCCCCGAATGCGGCACCAGACAAAAAGTTTGCCAAGAACGGCTCACCCCATAAAATAGGTATCTACGATTGCGATGAGGTTCTCTCGTCCACGCCTCCAACAGCCCTTTGATGACGACGAAACAGTGACCACGTAGGCCTTTCCTCCTTTTTACTTCCCATCATTCACCACTGATGGCAGTGATATACGTGACGGGCCCAGATTCGATATCTCTCGTACGGTCGGCTCTCGGAGTAATACGTCCCCCTAACGAGTGCTGAACGGAACGGACCTCGTGTCAACAAGGCAACCGTCAATGCGCGATCGTCTTCATCTCCACTGCGCGTCCCTGTCCAGTCGACCCTGCAAGAACGCCAAGGTACCATAGCACCACCCACGATATCATTCACTGAGCTAATTCCTTCTCGAAGTGCGTATTAAATTGAACCATGTACCACGGTCCGACGAACGTTCAAGGTAAGATGATGCCAATGATGCCGTTCACTATCGGCCTGCCCGACCCTGCTTCATTTCGCAAAAAAAAAAAAAAGAACTGACCACAAAATGCGAGCATTGTGATTGTTGTCCATGGGCACGCCGTCCTGGGCTCGTGTGATGATGATACACAAAGAAGCCCCCGGACGTGGTCCATCCGTTGGAACGTCCGAAGGTCGAACACGCGCCAGGATCGTCAGATCGCGTTTCAAAGAAAAGCCTCAGCCTCGTGCTTTGGAGACCACCATCGATAACGCAGGTGACGACGACGACCATCTCCTCGCCACATCGAGTGCTTACAACGCGGTGTGCCGATAGGGGTTCAAGGGGGTCGTTCCTCACCCAGACCCAGGCCCTCTCGGAAGCGAAATGAGTTTTCCCCTACCAGGGCCGACTAGGAGGACGCGCCATCCGAGGACGCCGACCTCGGACCGACCATGATCGAAAGGGTCATCTATACTCCTCATACTCACATTCCTCCTATCTGGGCGCACTCGGGCTGTACGTACACAATTGACGTCACCGCTCACGCCACCCACGTTCACCCATCGAAACGGACTCGGAGAAGCAAGCTTCGGATTCTGATACCGCTGATAGATGGCGACGCGTCGATAGATTCGACGGACCTTGGCTATATCATATACATATGCCTCGTACAACGTTCATTCGCCGTGGGACACGGTGTCACAACGCTCAGGGCCGAACGAGCTTCTCGTTCTAATGCCCACCGCTCGTGACATGGACCGCTCGGAGCTTGGCCATAATGCTGTACGCTTGCATTCCACACGCAGCGTTCATCTGCAATCTCAAGGCCACTGGAGGCCGCGGAGATCCAGTTTCCTGAATATCGGACGCCACAGTGCGAGCTGCCAAGAAGCCAGACGCGTCCTGCAATTCCGAGTGCAGGATGTCACCAGACCAAGCCATGGCAGTGATGTTTCAAATTCATTTTGTGGATGCGGGGCAATAGCACAGCTTGGCATTTATACATACACGCTCAGGAGGGGAGCGAACAACCAGGAATAGGTCATCATCCCGACGTCCCGCTTCCTCGTTCCGACCACCAACACGCCTGGGCAACTCTAAGTGAAAAAGAAGGGCATCGATAAGCATAAAAGAGAATGAAAGGAGAAAAAAGTCAACAGGGTGCATATATATCCACTTTCAATGTAGGGAAGCCAGCCAAGGACCGAGTTGCATACAACGTAGATACGAACAGAGTGA
Organism: Solioccasus polychromus; assembly: GCA_038090335.1. NCBI lineage: Eukaryota > Fungi > Basidiomycota > Agaricomycetes > Boletales > Boletaceae > Solioccasus > Solioccasus polychromus. The sequence continues at coordinate 136,267 of JBBPMM010000014.1, forward strand.
GAAGGAAAAGAAAGACCATCCCCAGTGCGACGGGAAAAAAAACGCTACAATGTGCCCTCGAAATGAAAGAAGAAAAAGGCAAGAAAAAGGCAAGAAAAAGGACAGACGTCGAATGACGAAAGGTGTTCAAGGAACCCAGAGCCAATAGTCTTACCCCTCACTGCCCATACGAACTTCCGCTCCTACCTCTCCCGGTCCAGTTTGCGCTCAACCCCCCATGCGCAGTGTTCCCTTCCCACATCGGCGCCGAATCACTCCTGGATCGCAAACCGACCTTGCTGCCTCCCATGCCCGTAGTCGTAGTTGGCGACGACCCGCCCGACATTGACATCGGCGAAGGAAGCTTGACATCATCTCCCATTTCACTCACGATATCCATTTCGTCCCCTCTCAGTCCTGCGTCCAGCGCATCCTTGTCACCTTCAGTTCGCGCCCGTTTCTCTCCACGTCCGCAATTGTCCGTGTCAAGCGTGAGTGTGATATTGGGACGCCCCTGTAAACGTCCGCCGACCACAACGTGACCCGGTCCTTGAGAGAAAAAAGTGGGTAAGATATCTGAAGCCTTAGGTGAGGATGAGGGTGTGTGCAAGGACATCTGGGCACCCGTGGGAATGCAGATCGTGGGAGGCGCGTTTGGATTGGAGTGCGTTTGCGAGTCTCGAGATGGGGATCGAGAGTGCGCGTTAGTGTAAGGCGAAGGTGACGTCGGAGAGGTGATATAAATGTTAGGAGAATGCTGAGAACGCGTGAATGGGTGCGGTGAGGGGGAGGGTGACGGCGAAGGAATTGGCATCGACAATGGAGATGAGGAAGTGTCAAATGAGAGAGAGAGATCGTGTAACTCTTGCAGGATGTTCGATGGGACTGACCATGCTGCTCAGTATGCAAAACGAGAGCAAAGACTGGACCAAAACCTACTTCCGTCTGGCATGTTGACACCTACAGCCGCGCTGGACACTGGCGCCGCACCGGCGCCGCCATTTCCGATGACATCTACCAGCGCCTTGACGACACCAACGAGCCTTTCGACTCTTTTTCTCTCTTTTATAATCTCACCTTCCGCCCATCGTTTCCACTCCTCTCCTGTTGGCGCTGCCCCAAAAGTGAATGCAAAGCCAGGTACGTTCAATGCACTACCTGCCCAAGGATTGAGGCGTGAACTTGGAACGTCCCATTCTTCCCCACCTTGGCTACCCATTCCAAGACCAGCCATAGGACTGGACGCATTCATGCCATCCTCGTCCTCCCAGTCGCCATCCCTTTCGGCATCATCGATTCCCAAGTTCGACGACGATCTGGAGTGGGTAAGGACATGACCACCTTCCAAGCCGGCCTGAGCGTTGAGCGAAATATGAGACTGAGAACCTTGGGTGAATTCTCCGACATTCGGCGAGCTCGTGTTTGTAGTCGCAGGGATGCGATTGCTCAATGCATCGACTTTGCGCCAAAGCTTGCGGTTCTCTTCGCGGAGATCAGACAGAAGGCGCGCGACTTCACCTGGAAGTTCGACACTGATAGGAGAAATGGCGTATCAGCGCCTGTCTCACACAGATACGAAATAGGAGATTGCCTCACCGGTTCCTCTCTCTCGGGTCAGGTTCTAGTGCCTTGCGCTTTATCGCTTCTAGTAAATCTGGGCGGCCACGGAGAAATTTTGGATGGGAAAACTCCCAAGTTTGGGAAGAGGAAGATGTGCGTTGGGCGCGCGGGGTCTATTACGATGATATCCGTGATCGCGAGATGTGTATTTACGTTTCGAGGGGCCATGTACGCAGGCAAAGTTGTGCATATATGCAAAAAAGGACAAAATAAGACCAGATTCAAGACAACGTGGGCGAGATTAAACACGATCATTACGACCAAGACGGGGCACGAGGAGCGCAGGTGACGCACCCTATTGATTTTGTGAAAACCGTACATGTTGAGTTGACGGACAAAGGACGAGAACTGCGCGCATGTTGAGCATCGAACGGGCAGAGAATTTCACAAAGTCATACATTGTTGTGCTTGAAATGAGAGCCAAGAATGCTTCTACTGAATTCACCGACGTTGGACACGACAAAACTATAAAACCATGGCAGCAAGCCAATGCATGAGCATCTCCGAGGATCAAGACGGAAATAAGCAAGTACCTCGACCCTAATTCCGTCCATGTGATGAAATGCTGGGATTTGGCATCGTTGATCATGCTACAGGGAAATGCATTAGTTATCGCGTGTCTGTAGCGTGGCGAAGGTAGCTTACTGATAGAGTTTGGTTACAAAGTTATTGGTGCCGGCAGACCTTGCGATGACGTTCTGCCCTTGCTGACCCGACGAGCCAGATGGTTTCGAGCTTGCATTGGCTACAAGAAGGGGGTTAGGACGCGCGATGGAGAGCTAGAGGACACTCGCCAAATGGGGCGCCGGTAGAGAAGGGGCTGCCAAAGTCATCGTCCGAGGCATCGTCGCCCATGGCAGAAAAGCCAGGGCCAGTGCTGTCGACATCGTCGTAAGGGGAGGTGGGGTTGGTGTTGATTTCCAGTTGAGGCTGCGAGTGCTGTGACTGGGAAAGGGAGGAATGTGACAAAGAAGAATGCGAGTGGGAATGAGAAAGAGATCGAGAGTGGGAATGTGTGGGGTGGGAGGAAGGCGAAGAGCTGGAAGAGGCGGGAAGCGGCGGAGAGGATGCGGTGGTTGTGATTATGGGGTGGGGGAGTGGATGCGGTGCAGAGTAAGACTGGGAATGCTGGTGCATGCTGTGTGGAGCAGTAGCCGCAGTTGGAGAGACTGGGAGAGTGCTCGTGAGACTTCTCTTTCGGGGCACGCTTTTCTGGACGGCGAGCTCAGAGGAAGACGCGCTGATGGAACCAGCGCTGGGCCGTCTCTGGACATCCTGAGTAGGAGACAAGTTGCTTGATGACTCGTCAAAGCCGTAGGAGAACTGGGGTTGCGGGGAGAGGAGGGACATGTTTGGGGGAGATACGGGCGTGATTGGGCCGGAAATGGAGGACGCGGTGGAATGGGAGTGGGAATGGGAGTGGGAATGGGAGTGATGGGGTTGATGGGGAATCTGGTGGTGGGCATGGAGTTGCTGTGGATGGAGTTGGGCTTGCTGTGGTCCGATTGGAGAGAGTGTCGGCGGCGATGCGACGGACAGACCGCTGAGGTTGAGGGAGAGCGAGGTGGTGGTCGGACGCGATTCAGCCTGTGACGTCTGTGGTGCGCCCGACTGCTGTTGTGGAAAGAGATACGGACCGGGCGATACAGGCGAGGGAAAGGGGCCCGACTGCTGCTGAGACCAGACGCGCTGGGGAGAGGACGAGGAAAAGTCAGGAAAGTCCATCTCACAAGGAGGGGGGGATTTGGGGACGAGAAACGGCCGTGAAGACGCCCCTCTTGTAGCAGGGGGTGGGCAGTCCCTCTCGTGCACTGCCCCGTCCATGCTTCTCAAGTTGCATCTCCCGATTAGGAATGCTCGGCATGCTTTCGGCATCCTAGTCAGTTACAGCTTGGTTCGATTATATAATCCTAACACACCCCCTCCTCACAGCTTTTTGTCACTCGCCGTTCACGTTGTGCTCTTTGTCGACGTCTTCGCCGGAGTTTCGCGCTGATCCAATCCAACGCCACCATTATTCTCCCCGTCGCGTGTTTATCCTTACCCCACGCCATCAATGCGTGCCCGAATCCTCGTCGATGCTCACATTCTCCTCCCCCTTGCTTGCATCGCCTACTCGTCCTGATTCCCCCTCCTTGTTACCTTCCCACCATGACGCCATCTTCATCAATGTCACCGTGACATCAACGAGGTCCCTGACTGACGCCGCAGTGCCGTCTCCACGAGTCGCAGTCCAAACTGGCCGACTTCGTGGCTCATTAGCTCCACGCGGCTCGACACCCACAAAACACATTGACTTTGATCTGGCTTGTACCGGCTTGATCGGGAAGCTCCCGCGAATTCTTCGTGGAGCGACTTACTCTTTGCTCTCTCTTGATTGACAGCTTTGTCGTAGTCCCTACCCGAATATCACATCCATCCTTTCCATATCCACGAATCCCTCTCTCATCCATGCGCCGATCCATTTTCATTTCTCGCTGCGTATAGTTAAACCGTTACTAATGGCGCAAACCGCAACCTCGTCCATCGTCCCCCCTCTATCGATCACTTCGGGCAGCCAGCGGTGTCTATCGCAGGTCCGTCCTTCAAAGGCATGGTATCTTCTTTCTTCCGAATATGCTCTACACGAGTTGCTTCCTCTTCGCATCTTAACCTTCCTTCGCATGACATCACCCTTTCCATTCTCCTGGGACGGGGCAGTGTAGTCTGACTATCAAGCTCATTGGACGCGAGTGACCCGCCTGTCGATCGTTTTCTTACGTCCCTTAGTGCGGAGCGCTGGTGGATGATGGATTCAATCCCTGTCAGCGGTCACAACATGCACACTCGTTGCAACAAGATTCAATTCCTCATTGATCGTTCGGCCTCAGTATCCCGTCTCCGCCAACACGGCGGAACAAACAATCGATGGCTATTCGCATGCCGCGTCCTCGCCGTACGGTGATGAGACTTGCCTCCCTTGCGCCTCCACCATGTCGCACCAACTCGTGTATACTTACTAGTCAAGTCAACTTGGCGTTGGTCCGATATTATGAGTATTAACGACACCATGAACCATCGTGACAAACGGAGTTGACCAAATGGTCTAGACGAACGTTCAACGTTTTAATGCTCGTTTATTGGGCGTAACCGAACACAAATGGTTTCCGTGCATCGCGGCTGCCCTTGTCGTGTGATCAGACTTGTCTTCCTGGGCGGCTTGATCGTGCTAGGCTGCACGTCTTACCTCAGTTCACGCGTATTATCGAGCGCGTGTGCTTTATCCTAGGTTAACGGAGCATTTCACTGGCAAAGGCTTGTTCTCGTGGCTTTGAGGACTCGTGTGATACGAAGAAAACGGCACAAATCTTTTTGAACCCTACTCGTTAGATTATGAGCGCAATAAAATTACTTCTCGTATAAAATCTGAGATGAAAGCTGAAGAGGGACCAAATCAGGTTTTACACATCTTCTGATAGACCGACCTGCAAAGGTTAGGTGGAATGGAAGTTACTTACATAAGCAGCCAATTGAGTAGTCCGCCTGGCCAAGCTGTTAATAAGTACCTATTAGATATAAAAATATCTATTATTTGTGATGTTGTATTCTTTCTCTCCATATGGCTCGACCAGTGGTTATTTTGCCTCATGTCTATACAACGACGGTTCAATCACGCATGTCCCAAATGCGGATATCGATCCCTCCCGGAGATTTCCGGCGAAAGGTTTTCGTCAGACACCTTCAGGTTAGTCGAAGAGTGCGAAACTTGTCATCTTTCCTCTCGGCGAAGACTAACCTGGAACGCTCTTGTGCTACCTTACTTTGGTTTGAGTTGCGTTTCTCAAATGACTGGGTAATTCAAAATATCCTTCCTCATTCTCCCGAAAGGTTTCCATCTCAACTTGATCCACTTCCTCGAGTGTGCTCGGGCAGAGCCTGCATTACCCGACTCGTGTTACTGGTCTTTATAGCGTCGTCCGTCTAAGGACCGGTAGTTACATGTCGTGTGCTCTGCCCTCGACTACCAGTTTCTGTCGGGGTCATGACCGCGTTCAACTCTCGTGTTTCTCAGGCTTCTATGGTTCTGGCACACATTATGATTCATCACGCGCCGCCTTTAGTCATTCTTACGACGCGTCTCGTGAGCCGCATATCTTGACGACTCTCACGGACCGTCCTTTGACGTTGTGCTCAACGTGCATCCGGGCTCGACAATGACACATAGGGACGCGAACGTTTCTCTGCGCGCTTCAGTCGACCATCGGGCTTCTGTACCCGGCCTTAAATCAACGAGCCTACCTACAATCCCATATTGGCTTCCCCGGGACCGACCTAACCACTCCCCTTGTCCTCAGTTCGGAGATCAAGCACTCACGTATGCCGAATTCCAATGTCCCCCACTCTATCCGAGTCGTTATGATGTCGTGCGCGTTACCACCTCCCTCGTACCGTCGACAAAACCTTGCCGATGCCCCTCCCTCCCAACATCATTCTTTCTACGCGAACACCCATCCCCAGATGCGTCATATCCAGCCTCGTCGATCCCACCGCTAAACGGAGAAACCTCCCCCAGAGCTTCGACTTCGATTTCTCTCTCTCTCGATCAATCGATCAAAAGGAAGCGATGAATGGCTTCTCTGACGTGGACCTTACTTGGTTACTTATCGAGGTGAGAAGCGCCGCCACCGATGAACATGGGTGGCGATGCCGGTTCTCGGTTGGAATGGGCGGTGTCGACGTGCTCGTGGCGTCGAGGCGCGTCCCATTGTACTCGAGTCTCGGGGGGGACGATGGAGCGACTGCGACGACGCTGATGAGGCAATGATCCAGGTCTCCGCCTTGCAGGGCAACCATACGACGCATTATACTCACGCCAGTACGTCTCTTTACTCCCTCTAAAACCGAAAGAAAAAGATCAGGGGTCAGAACAAGACAGAACAGGGTAGAAAATTTCTTTTCTTTTCTTTTTTCAAGGAAAAAGGATGGAACGAGTCATCGCGCGGGAACCCTCTCACACATCAGTCATACATCCGTGCCAACGGCATCCACTCACCCTTCCTGACGTCGTTTGAGAAGCTTTGACGTGTGTGTACCGCATCGTACGATTCGGGATCTGGAAAAAAAAACCGTACCGAAGGACGAAGGACGTGGTTTCGCACGACGCCAGGTCCACCATGTGGTGCACGTCGGGAGCGACTTCGTCCCGTGCGTCTTCGGATTTGTGGCCGACGCATGTATCTCTGAATCGATGATCTGTAGCGTTCCAACGACCGAACGAAACGTGAAATCGAGACGTGGGTTCCATGTGGGTCGCCCTGACTCGCGTTACCCACTGCCCGAAAGCGATATCACGCCGTCGTTGAACCGGATGTGGATGCCGACGGGAAGAGTGGGCCAGGGTAGTTTAAAAGGTGCGCGACGCATCGAGGAGCCGTCGGTTGATGTTACAAAGGGTCCAGTTACATTCCGCTTCTATGTACCATAGGTATACTGTGTACAGTATACGCATGTGTGTACATGTAATTAATCCACAAGTAGATACACGATGTGGCCATCGTACCAAGTGGATGAGCCAGCCAGAAAAGTGGCCTGTGCCTCCATCACTGCGGTGAGAAAATGGGGGGCCACCAAAGAACGATTTTCAGAGCCGTGCGTATATGGACATCCCAAGTCGTGCCCTCGATAGCACGTTGAGGCATATTCACAACCGATCAGGCGGGATCCACAAATCTGTCGGTTAGCGCTCAACACGTCAAGAGGTCAAACCATCGACGTCACTCACCCCCCTCGTGTTACAACCGAGTCCCAAATCGACGTGTCTTGTCACTGCGCCGAGCGCTCCGACAGTTCAAACGCAACGTACGCAGTCCTCGATTCGGGCCGCTCGTCTGCGGGATCGCAGACCTCCGGATCCATGGCTGCGAGCTGTCGGTTCACCACTCGACTCACGTCACTCATCGTACATGGTTTTTCACGAACGCCGCGAAGGTTAAGCACGAGTCGTTGTCCAGCAACGGACAGTATTGGGACAGAAAGTCTGTTCAGGGAGGGATCAGAGCCGGACAAGGGGAAAAGCGTAGGTTATGTACCCACAGGAGCTGGAGAAAGGCTCTGGGATCCTGTAATCGAACGGAACAGATCATCGTCGTAGAGCGTTCAAAAAATGCGGTGGGAAACGTACTTGACGGAATGTGGTCCTGTCTCACGAGCATTGGTGAACGACTCGAGCGTAGACACGGGGACGTACCAGCAGACTATTGAGAAGCCACTGTCAAACATGCTCGCCTGCAATCCATCAGACTTGTATTTCCATCATTATTGATGTAAACGGGGACTAACAAGGTAAAAAGAAACAGCTAGAAGTCAAAGTGAAACAAACTAGTCAGTGTCATGCTCGTTGATACCGCCGAGGGAAGGGCAGCTTACCATCCCGAACGAGCAGACGAACCAACGGTGAGGCGAAGCTACCCTGGGGACCCATAAACGTCACGCGAAGACTTTGGCATACCATCATCAACACGATGCTGTCCAACATCGCTCTGCGTTTCACGTCAACCTTTGAATGAGTCGTTTTCCACTCTGGATAACTTACCTTGTAAACCATATCAACCACTATCGAGCACCGTTAGACATTTCGGAGTGTATGCAAAGAAGAAATGGCACTGACGGTATATGCTACAAGACCCAAGACATCGTTAGAAAGAGTGAAGCACGTAAAAGAAATCACACTACGGGGTACCACTGCCGAACAGACATTATCCACCGAAGGAATGGCTACACCAATAGACCATCAGCCCCTCTCACCTAGACCCGTCATACATCGCTCACCATAGTCCCCATTCCAAAAGTAACACGCGATCGAAATCATCGTGCCAAGATAAACGAAATAAAGCGCGATTAGCCAAAGTGCCAAACGGTAGGTACACCCCCAGATCGCCCAAGCTCGTTTTATGACGACGACTGAGCTTAAACATCGACTTAAAGATCAACGGCGAATAGTGGCAAATAGGACCCACATCGAATAGTCTCGCTAGAGAAGAACATAAAAACAGTGCAGAAGAGACAGAACACGCCACAAAACTGATTGGAGGATCTAATGAGCCGCGAGAGAATGGACGTGAATAGAAACGTACAGCTTGGGAACCGCTAAAGAATCCAAGCGCCTCTATCGTGATCACCGTCTGCCCCACCAAATTTCCGTACCTGTTCAGCAGAAAGACGATCTTGACGAAAGTCCAAGGAGCCTTCCAAACATATTCCACCTGCGGACGCGGTATTAGGCTCAAAACGTTCACGCCGCAGAGCGGGATACCTCGGAAGAAAAGGTTATTAGATAATCGAACAAGAGAATCGAATTCCCTGAAAGTGCAACATATCTGACAAAGATTATTGAGTGAGTTAAACCTTAGTAAAAACCCGTCCCGCAAAACGGCATCAGTAACGACAATTGACTCACTTCCGAGTGAGGAACTGATACCAGAAAGTCTCGTTCGTCAACATGGACATGACGGGCAACGCGGTCTATCGCGACCGGGTATAAGAGAGACGCGCTGGCAAAGGTGAGGAGGAACTGGGTATGGACGGATGCTGCGGTAGTACTACCTTTTTATGTTCTCACGAACAACCCTGGTTTACTCCTTTCCGTCGGCCGTCCAGGCCTCGCGTCAGCGGAATACGCGCAACTTGAAGTTTCCTTCGCAGTGGATGAGCCGGGAATCCCTTTTTTTCGCCAGCAACACTTTCCAATCGGACCCAGAACCTTAAAATTATAGTGAACAAGTCAGTAAACGATGACGTTACAAAATGTGTCATTGAAGGCGTAAGACTTTATGAATGTTGTTTCAGGTGACCATGTAATTTAAGCTATATTCCAGTCCTATCCCTAGTGCCCACTCCATTTGGGGATCAATGTGAGATATCTCACCCGGAGCGCTGCCCGCCCGGGTCAAAATGCGTCCATATGTAACATTGGAAAAGGATCGGAACGAGTAGCCCGACTTTAGTTGCTGAGTCTCCGATGGTCGTCCTCTCTGTGTAGCGCCTCCAGTAACCATCATGATCTTGAAGGTTTTTCGCGTAAGAAGGCTGTGAGCCGTGTCACCTAACCCTAGCACGCCACCGACGACCGTTGTGACGTGCGTGCCGACGACTGCGAGTTGACCGATGAACAATGAGAACGCTCTCAGCCAGGTGAGTACATTATTGGATCACGCGGCACTCCTTTGAGTCCGACGTAAATGTGGAATAACGACCAGGGTACCTAATGCATTGTTTACCGACAGAAACCCCAGGCTCCACTGGAAACAGGTTTCGAGTTAGGTACAAGAATCAACCGATATCGATAATCTCCGGGGCCCCGGATATTACTAGTGGCTCGACGCCCTTACTTTATATATGCGATCGAAACACATGCTTACTGATGCACCTGCCCGACGTCTAAACCAACTTGTTTTTTGACAGCGAACATATAACGTGCGCTCGCTTAAAGAGATCGGTCATGTCAGTCAATCTCGATCAACGGTAAAATGACGCCCCCTCTACGATCGATTTTCTGGCAACTAGAAATCTTGGAAGCAGTCGAGGTTGAACACAAACGAAGATGTCTCACTCGTTATCAAGTCGTATCGAAATGTGGTCTCGACGGATAGTACACTCGTTGCGGGATATCGATATCCCCGAAAGGCTACCTCTTTGTCTCATAAAATCAAAACGCCACCTGTTTTTGAGACGGAGGGCGTTAGCGTTATCTTTTCTCATCGACTTCATCAGCGCGTCGAGTTCCGAGGTCTGAGGCGTCACGTCTACCGAGGTGACGATAACTTTGCAAATATACGAGTCGGTCAAGCGACGTCGTGGACATTCAAAAGAGACATATAGTGTCAAAACGACCCTTGTGGGCTCCTATGGATCCAGGTTTTGTACTACCACCCGACTTACGACTTGGTACTTATTATTCGTCGCCTTACTTTGATCATAGCAACAATCGCGTCGACGCCGCAGGGAAAAACTGACAGAAGAAGGGTTTCGTTTTATGCGAGTGTTGATACGCTTCCTTTTTCAATTAGAAATTTGAATGTATTCGGACCACAGAGTGAACATTTCTCCTCGAGTCTGCCCCAGGCCATCGTCCAACGCATCAAGTACGTCCGGTTTACATGAATTGCACATATTGTCAATGGCCCCAACGGTCGTGCTCGGAACCACCGAATCCGAAGCTTGGAATCAGACAACTGGAGGATCATGAACGACGACCATTCTGTCAAATTCATACAAAGTCTCCGCTTCCCTTAAAGAAGTCGTGAACCCTATCCAACGAATGATCCGTGTCTTAGTCTGTAGATACCGTCATGACAGACGGCCGCCCACGAAAGATTATCGGCCCTGAGATACTGAAGCCATGATTGGCGACCAAGGATCAACCACTATGTAGTAACATTTACTACGTTACGCAAAGGCACGATAGAGGTTCTGAAAGACTGCAAAGTTCATGGGCCAAGCGAGGGGACATTGAATTCCAAGGGTCGCATCCTTTGAATGCTTAGGAACCACCCCAGATCAGCGCCAGGTACGACGCGCTAACACGCTTAAGCGTCGAGCACATCAGCTCCATCAGCCTTAGAAAGGTTACTGTATATATGATAGGTCAGGGGCCAGTTGCTTTCATTCAATTGCACGGACTCCACATTTGCTTAAAGGAGCAAGAGGCAAAAAAAATCGTTCGCATATTGAGGGGTACCATATATTGGGGGACATGACACTTTGGCAAAGGATACGACATGCTGCAAGAGGGAAAAGGAAAAAAAAAATTCAGCCAACGATCCAAAGCCGAGCAGGAAGCGACGCGTGGCGAAAGAGAGAAGTACGTAGGAAGTGGGATGTAAAAGTAAAGCAAATAGGTCGGGGTTCATCCAAACGTCAACGTTCATACCCCATTAGTTCCATGAATTAGCAGGATTCATGCTTGGCGAATGTGGAGGCGAGCTGGACTGTTGGAAATATGCAGATTGGGACGGCGACGCGAGAGGACCGGGCGGGTACAAAGGTACCGTGGGCACGAGCTCGAACACGTGCTGTGCAATCGCCCGCGGTCGACCAGGCTGTATGGTCTGACCTAAAGGTTCGGGCGCGGACATGACGGCGTGTATCCGAGGATCGAGGTTCATTGGCTGGTGGAAGCCTTCGGCATTTGAGGCGGCCGTTGTGCCGGATATGCCACGACCGTCCCAGATGCATCGAGTCTCATTGCCTGGAATGATCTGGGCAAGAAGGCCGGTAGAGACGTGTCTCACTTCGATGAACCGGGAGTCAAAGAGGAGAATGTATGGCCAATGCATTGCAACGCGTTCTGCCGTGCCTTCCCATTCGATCGTTCCCGTAGTACGGCTTGGTGCTCCATGCTTGTTCACGTAAATTCCAAATTCTATGACCATGTGAGCAGAGAGCAAGACAGTTATCATCTTGCTTTACCGTCGTAACATAGTAAGAACTCGTTTTCGACACGGAACATACCCATCGGCTTGCATGATTCACACCGTTTTGCTAGCCGCTCGTGACCGTCGTCGCGAAGTGGAATCGTAACACTCTTGAAGCTGTCGGATGACCGTAGTGAGTAAAACACATTTCTTGGGTGAATAAGCTGGCATACTCAGTGAGATCCATGATCTCGAAACCTTTAGTACAAAGGATCGCGATCTTTGCTTTTAAAAAGACCAGGTCGAACGACTCAGAGGGTAAAAAGAATTCCTAGGAGCATAACTTGTCAATGTCGAAATGAAACCGGTAACACTGCCACGTACCCTATACAAGCGGAACCACTCCGAGCGGGCAGGTCGTATACCAAACCTCGACGTAAACGACGCGGGCGCTTTAGATCGCTCATTAATTTTCTCCACGACAGGTTCCAGCACTCGAAAGACGCTATCGAGCTATGAGAGGTGAGCAAAAGCTGCAGTCCCATTCATGAAATCAGACATACCCCCTTTTTCTTCATATAGATTACCAAGGTCCGACCGCCCTGATTGCCGACGCTAAAGAAGTGGACGTCGCGCGTACCATTGACTCGTTGGGGAGTTTGCGACGTGTGTGCGCTTTGCGGTGACGATGGAACAAGTGCTTCGATGTGGTAGGCAAACAAAGCCTATGTAAAGGATCGATCTTTTCGACCACGACTTGAGATGGATATGAGATAACATACCTTGTCAGCCAGGACAAGGAACATTCCAAAGTCTTCCAGCATCGCACATTGAGTAACCATCTTGAGATGTAGCACACGACGCATAGCTGACGCGAGCATTGGGATTAGATCTTTGTCGGTCAACAACCAGAAAGCTTACATCGAGAATCATGTCTGAAGCCGATCCACACGCCCTCGGCACATCCAATCGCAACGAGCGCCCTTCCGTCCGTCGTAGCTGCAGAAGACGGTCAGTAAGCAATCGTGATCGTGGTTCAAACAAGGACTCACTAAATGGCACAGAACATGTCACCTTGCCCGTGAACGAATTTTCGTGGTTCCACGATGGTGCGGCTGCGCTTGCCGAGATCGCGGGCACGAAGAATGTATCTGTGCTAAGCGGCTCCATCTCGAACACCTTATTGGACTCCTGGACGACCTTGCGTAAACCGATCGCTTCTTCCAGCTTTTGTTTCCACTCCGTTCGTGCTTGGGGACTTTCTGTGAACAGCGTGTATAGCCCACCGAGTCTCCCGCTATAATGAATTGTGCAGGGGTAGACAAGACGAGAGTCCACTGCACTATCAGGCATGCTACCTGGTGACGTGGGTCCGCCATCGCCGTGTCTGTTACCAAGTCCTAGACGTAAAATGCCACTGCTTCTTTGTGTCGGCGGATCCAAGAAGCTGGTGAGGTTTAATAGGTCCAAAGGAATAGGCTGCCAGTGCTATTAGATGCGAACGTCATTAGATTTGCTTGCAGGCTACTGACCCTGCGATTCACGTAATACTTGGTCACTCCGTCTCTCTCCTTTGTTTTTGTCAGGACCACTGCAAGTTATTAGCAAGAGAGTATAACGCGAGCGGGTCACGGCGACTTACGATAATTGTCAAACAAAAGGACAAAGAGCTCAGTCCATCCGTTCATATCGAAACCGGTCTCTGGCTGTCTCAACAACTTGCCGGCATGGACCAAGGACCGATTCTCATTCAGCAAATCCATATCCTTGCGTCCAAGTCCGTCAACATATAAGAGTGACAATTGGCAGTAGTGTACTCACCACTGCCTCTCCTGGCTTAAACACGATATTCGAGTTGTAGCACCATAGTTGTACTTTTTGCTTTGCGGACTCGACACCGGGCTCGCTGTCTTTTCCGAGCGCCTTGATGATCTCGAGAACCTGAGGAATGGCCTCGCGATCTTCGTGACCTGCCGGAGTCTCATCGTAAATGCTTTTCAAAAGTAACTCGTATCGCAGAAGTCGGGGTATAGGACGGTTGATGAAGCTTTTCATGTCAAGACGATGGGCGTCTGGATGACGCGTACATTGCTGTGAAGACTGTCAGCGTTGCAGTCAGGGAAACAAGAAACAATAACATACTTCGACAAATGTCTTGAACTCGAAATTGTTGGCCATTTCATCATCTATCCGATAGGCCGCTATCGGATAATTCGGGATATATTCCATGTAAGCTTCCCTGAAGCTCAATGCGGCATCAAACACTGCTGCCGTGATACTCTTGATCATGGGATGTTCTTCGCGCTGTATTTCGTGCAACTGATCCAGCAACTTGCGGTGGTGACCATAGATTTCCGCGTAATTATGGAACACGTCTGTGATAAAGGTTTCCAGCCTTTCCCGTGGAACGATGGGAGGATCTTGTGTCCGCAGTTGCTGGACATACATCTAGCAAGAAGAAATTCTCAGCATCTCTACCAAAGTCATCAAGTGATGATCTCATACGATTTCAATGTTCTCTAGATCCTTCACGTACCCCATTTCACCTTTGATCAATTCGAAGATGATTCTGGGCGTATCATTCAATGTCCAATAACTTTTCGAGTAGATGGATTGCTCACGCCTGGCGTTTTGTCTCAGATTTACTTAGACCTTCCCTTTGTTCACTAGGAACGAGGTCATGCCACTCCCATTTCCCGGAAGGGCCTTTACCCATGGCGGATTGGAACGTACGCAATTGGGCAATGTTCTGCAGATCTTTGATGCCATGGATTGCTTCCGCAAGATAATACGCGTCCGGATTACCCTCAGTTGTTTCCTTCATGATCGCTTCGAGGGCGAGAGGATATTTTTGGAGATGTTCCGAAGGACGCGACAAGAAATGCTTCAAGTCGAGACGCCGAGACTCTTGTTGCCTCGCGGATTGGCGTGAACATTCCTACATAACCCATTGACAAGGAAATTAGAGACTCAATCACGCGCGACATCCGGCCACGGACCTCGAGGAAAAGTCGCAGGTTAGCATTTGCCTCGATCTCTTCCTTGAAACGTTTTTCGGCCAAAGGAAGATGAGCAACATAGGTAGGATATGCGTATCGAAAACTTCGAGCGGCATCAACGAAGACGTCTCCGATCCTCTGAATGATCGGAGACTGTTCTCGCTGGCGAACGTACATCGCCTCCACGAGCCGCTTATTGCATTCTCGCAGATCGAGGATGTTACCGAATACTTCCTCAATGAATTCATCCAGTTGAGAGCCAGGCATGATGTGGGTTGCACGGCGAAGAGGACGGATGAATATCTAACTGTGCGTGAGCGAAAAACTAGATACTGCGAGTGATTACGACGAACAGCCTCAACCGAATCGAGATCCTGAACATACTGCTCTTCTTGACTTATTGTTTTGTAAATAATCCTTTGCCAACGGTATGAGGAGAAAGATCCAAGATACAACAGGGACGTACGTTTGACGGTGAATCTCGCTCTCAGGAAGACTACCAAGGATGGTGGGATCTACTGTGTCGAGCCAGTCCTCGGTCTACCGTAACTGTGAGCGGAAATTCCGAAACCCATGCATCAACTTACATGAGGCATAACTTCCGGTTCCGGTGGGGGGGAGATGTCTGCTAGGAGAGTCGCCTAAGACGTCATCAGTTGACATACCAAACGTAATTTAGAGGCTCACACGTCTTCGTGGACAAACCCACGAATAACACGGGTTATCCTCGCTACACGTCGAAGTGTAACATTTTGTGAGCATAGTGATCACAGCCGTCGGTAATTCCTCTCTTTCTCTCTGTGATTCCGAATTACCCTCGAGATCATCCAGGAACATGTACACATCTTCAACTCCGTCCTGGAGCGGTTTGTCTCCCCACTCGACTTCATAAAAGAAGAGTTGACTTTGCAGGCTGCGCGCTACCTGTAGCGCCGCACGCCTATCTGCTGTGGAGACACCGTGATTAATTAACAGCTCTCGTTGAATTTGTGATTGAATTGTTGACTTTGAATGAGTCATCACTGTCTGAACGATAAATATCGCGGATATGTGCACATACAACTATATCTTTCCCAGTAAAAGCGCGGGGATAAGGGATACTGCTTTTGACATGTGTGCCCCTCGGGACTTTGTCGCGCAGTCTAACAGCGAGATGAGAGAGTAGACTGAAGTTGACAAAACGATCCGGATCTGGGTCGTCACTGTCAGTAAAGTACCCGTCGTCATCATCATCATCCTGCCCCGCCATTGCTGCCACAGAGTCGTCAGCAGGGCCGTAATCACCTGGCCGGGAGTGTCCGAATGAACCTGAGCTACCGCCATGGACGCCGTAGCCGTTTGGACGGTCATCGTACGTGTCAGAGTATCCCACTGTGGAGGGTCCAGCAGTCGGAATGGCACTAAGCGAATTACCCCTTCCAAATACTGAAGAATTGCCTTTGGAAGCGTGGTAATCACTGTAAGTAGTAGCTGTAGAGGTAGCCGATAGATTTCGCCCAAGTAGAGTCGTTTGAGGTGACGATATGGTCGATCCCGTTGAGGTAGCACGACCCACACTACCGTCCGGACCTGGTAAGCGCAGCTATGTCAGCGTCACTGGACCAGGTATTTGGGATGGTGACCTACGGCCAATAAAACTCGTTGATGATAAAGTCTGAGGTTGAAATTCCTTAACACGTGAATTTAACTGAACATTTGCATTGTCGGCATGCGGGCGCGCATTGAAGGGCGCGTCCGCATACCTAGATTGACCGGACAGTTGATGTTGATGGGTTGGACGACTTTTGGAGAGGTCGTCTGCAGCATACGTGTCAAACAGCGAATTTTCGTCATAATGGCCATTGAAGCCTGGGGTCGTTGGTGCCAGAGCTCCACGGGGTCGGGTGGAAGAATTGCGGAATAACTGATCATGGAACTCATCCGCGCCTTGGCCATTGCCGTTGGGAACAGCCGGAACTGGCTTGTAGATATTGGGCCCAACATCCGATTGAGAACTCGTCACCGGTTTTCCGGGAGAAGACGGCGTGGTTGCAGACCCAGTCGAGCCGCGACTACCTGCAAAGGCAGGGGATTGCGGCCCAGGTGCAAAAGGCAATTGTCGACGACTAAAGACCGAACGAGTGAGTGAGATATGGCAGTAGTTCAGGATAAGCATACCCGTCGACGTTCGCTGTTCCTGGACGAGAAGCGTTGACCAGTGGCTGGGGGGCCTCCGGGATATGAGGATGCGGATCTATGGGACTGGATACTGGCAGGGGGACAGCGCCAGGGGGGAGGGGCAATGGCCGTAGTCGCCACTGGGAAGTAGGAGAGACGACAGACTCAGGCGAATGGGGTGGTGGTTCTGATAAGGGTACATCAAGTCTATGCGAGGCAAAATAGAAGAAGGCGATACGCACGCGGAGGGCGGGGAGGGGAATTTCTAGTGGTAGATACAGGGAGAGAAGACATGTCTGGTTCCGCGCGGTGAACGTTGGGATAGGGTTCCCTCGAGTTGGTGGAGGCAGCGCTGGGGAGTGGGCGCTCCGTCGGCGATGTCGACTCTTCGCCAAAGATGCGCCAGACCTCGTCGTAGAGATGTTGGAGATCCTCATCGCCAGGTGGGGGCGGTCTAGGGTTCGACTGGAGAGCGGACATGATAACAGTGTTGGTCAGCGCAACGCCGTGCTCGCCGTCAGGAAAACTCTGGAAAACGACAACGTCAAGGAGATGTTGAGTGATGCGCGTGTAGAGAGAGGCTGCAGTGCCGTCACAACGCAATTTGCTCACGCCGCGACCCCAGCATCGCAATACGGCAAACAGTTCACTCGGTGACTACTACCGATGGCACGGATCCCAAAATTAACATCGTCCGTGCACGACATCGGCGCTGATAAACCTCCCTTCGGATCCAGGTGAGTCGTATGGTTGCACTCTGGTCGGGTGCCGACAGATCCCAGGTTCTTGACAAATGAAGCCAATGTTTGGACACAGAACGCATGGGACCATGTACCTCCACCTGATGATCAGGAAGACATCATCGCCTCTTCTCTCCAAAGACAGCGGCTCGCTCCTGTGCCCGTCCAAGATAGAGAAAAATACAACTCGAAGCCCGCCAAATACTGGTGAGAACATGGCCCCTTTGGCCATCGCGTACGTGATGACAGCACGACAACCAGGGATAACTTTTACAAAACAAACGCAGACAACTTTTTCCGCGATAGAAAATGGTATCTTGCTGTGTTTGATGATTGAATATTGCCTCACTTTGATATAGGCTACATCTAGAATTTCCAGAACTTTTGGCTGCGGCAGAGCCCGAGGTGCGTCGCCTGCCCGATCATTATTTTGTGTTTGCTTCTTTGCCAATCCGATCAGGCAGGAGACATCACTATCTGTGAGATCGGATGTGGTGAGGCGTATTACGTTGTCGGGCCAACGTTGTTTCTGAACGGATAAGTCAAGGTGCTGGAAATGCCGCGTTTCCACTACTTTCCGCGAATAGAAACCCCCGCCTCGCGATACGAGCATACGATTACTCATCTCATGCAGTCAAGCTAGTGCAGGCAAGTATAATCTCCTTGCTCTCGCAAGTGTCTGCATAGGTCATGTCCTCATAGAACAACCCTCTCTATGGCAATCCACCTCTCGGTTCGATACAAGCCGCCGTATGGGATCTCACTTCTGAGAGCACACTACCACCAGGCGTAGAACCAGCAACAGTCGACATTGTTCTCTGTGTCTTTGTTCTGAGCGCCCTACATCCAAATGAATGGGGCAAGGCAATAGCCAATATCCACCGTGTACTTGCTTACCTCTTTCACCAACGCAAGCATCAGCTTATCATTTTTTGATAGATACTTAAACCAGGTGGAAGCGTTCTGATCCGTGACTATGGTCGATACGATCTGACACAACTACGGTTCAAGTCGGGCAGAATGCTCGAAGACAACTTTTACATACGCGGAGATAAGACGCGAGTATACTTTTTTGAGCCCGGTATGTACATGTACCCCGGTTTCCAACTGTCCACAACGCCACCCCACGAATAGATGAATTAGCGTTGATGTTCACCGGCTCCAGGGCGTCGTCTGTGACGACGGTCCGAACCGCAGAAGAAATCACTGACGCTCAGGATCAAGACGAAGACTCCGCCGCGAACCCTCGGGCCCACACTTCACCCTCTGCTTCGCCCATGCTATCCTCGGAGTCGTCGGCGGACAAACAGACTTCGCATAAGGGTTTGACACCAGCCATCATCCACCCAAGCCTCCTCGTCCCCCCCGCGTCCTACCCTTCTCATCCCTTATTCATCACCGAACGACTCGGAGTGGACCGGAGGTTACTTGTAAACAGGAAGAGACAACTGAAGATGTACAGAGTGTGGATGCAGGGTAAATTCCAAAAATTAACTGGTGATACATATCAGGCTGTGAATCAGTCCGATCATCAGTCTCATCAGTTTCTAGATCCCTGAAACTATTTCAAGGAACTTATGAAGATGGACGGGGGCGGAGCTGTTTGTCGAGCAATCTAGACCCCTGTAATGGAAACTCAAAGCTATGGCATCTGACGGGGAATCGCGTAAAATTGTGGGGGACAGGTTTGGATCCAAAAAAAATCAACGTCCGTGAGAACGTTTCACCTTGTAATTATGAGTAGGATCCAATACTCGGGTCCAGGCATGCCCAGAGGGTTCATGTACGATATCCCATTCATTACTTACACTTATTGCACGGGTATGAGATCTCGCAGACCCCTTCCTTCCCCTCCTTCCAAATTAGGACATTTTGGTTGATCGAAATCCAGCTGAATCTGCCATTGTCAAGTCACCGGGCACAAGCGGTGTAATAATTACTCGAGAAACTACCACTTGTGTTCAGGATGGTGAAAGTCTATCTACCCTCCAAGACATCTGTGTTTAACGCTCCGCATAACTTGAAGTGGCCTCGGACGGTCGCGATAGCCTCCTTGTAAGTAATGCCCGTCATCACGAAAGTTGCAAAACCGTGACATGCGATGACATGTCACATGGGTGTGTTCTCACGCAGAAATGATGTCATATGTCGTTATCCGAGTGCGACTGGCCGTACTCAAATAACGATAAGCGTATATCGCACTCTTTTCGAGCATCGATCGACAATATACACCCATTTTCAGGTTTCCAGCAGTTGTATATGATGTAGTTAGTCAGAGAAATAAATTATAAACAGATATATGCCCTCTCTAGCGAAGACCGGCTGTAAGCCCATTGGCACACAAGTCACGTGTGCTGTAGTATGTCACTGCGTGCCTCGTAAGATACTGTAGTTGATCTTGTACCCATACGTCGCTGTTGTCTTACAGAGCTCGGCCCAGTTCTTTGGTGTCCGCTCGTCTCAGTGTTTCCGCCGTTCGCCACGGCTGGTTTCCACAGACCACTTGAGTGATGACTCGTTGGAGAACCAATGGATCATATATGCTCGTTTTGTGGTCGTTAGGCATCGTATACATTGTAGTCACATAGAACAACGTATTATATGCACGTATGGGCACTACCTAGGATAGACGCGAACATCAATGCGCAGCCGCTACAAAGCACCATATCCCTCCTCGACAAGAACCCAATTGTCAAGTTCTTCATCCTCGTCTTGAGTGCGCGGTCCCCTGTAATGCTTGTGAGACAAGCAATAGATCATCCTGCTTAGTCAACGAGTATAAAGCTACCGACCTCGCACGGTCACGGTCATGGTCTTGATCATCCAACTTCACTTCCAACGTCAATCATCCACTCACAATGTCCCAGCTCAACTCTACCGAGGTCAACTCTACCAACGCTGAAGCCCACCTCTCTGGCAACATCATCATGCTCAAGGTCAACAACCTCCTCAAAGGCTGGCCGACCTACATCATTGAGTTCACCCCAGAGAATCCGGGTCCCATCGTACGTATTCCACTAAATCATGCACATATGCTTACATTTCTATCATAGAAACTTGTCCTGCACCTTAAGGATGTCCCCGAGCGCACATACATTGAGGCCACTGACTCCGACAACGAAAGGTCCGTGCATTTCAGCAAGAAGGAACGCTCGATTGCGGCGATTGACGTGAATATCGAGGTGTAAGTAGTAAGATTAATGTTCTATCAATTTTCTGTCATTATTCTAGGGATCCTATCAATTATACATGTCCGAAAGGACTTATGTACAGCTGTCTCTTGCCCCGGGCCTGCTATCAGCGACAGCACGAACACCGGATCTGACAATGGACGATCTCGCTCAGTAACTGTCACACACTCACGAGGCGCAACATCAAGCTCATCCACTACTGTCGAAACCTCCAACTTAGCGTCTCCTGGGCCAGGACCATCCACTCTGAAGAAGCGAAAACAGCTTGTGGACAATCTTTTTGATGACGGCTCTCCATTGACCTCAGAGGAGGAACTCGAAAGTACTCAGGTCATCGAGAAGAGACACGGTCACGTCGCAAAGAAGGTTGGTACCTGGGCGACATGCCAAAGCGGTGTAGCAAGGTGCCATTCATTCCAGGCTCTGTACAGTCGCTAATGCGTTCAATTTTTTAGACATTCAATTCTTCATTTGCCCTGCATCGCCTACAAGAACCGTGTACAGGCATCGTGATTGAACGGCAGGAATTCAGGTATTCAGTCGTCGTCGTGCGGGTAGTTCATACATTACATTTTATATTCGTGTGGCCTGCAACAGAGGTTATCGTACATTATATGTCTCTCGGTGTGATGATATGACAACACATGGCATTATAAGAATTTAACTACAAAGGGTGCACATATCGTGAAGAGTGAAACTTATCGGATCAGGCGACTTTGATCAGAAAAACGTAATGTCGTATGCTCATTTATGGACCCTCTGTTACAGACATGTCCAACAAGCGATACGACGATTATATCTGCATATATTCACATATCCGTTTCTTGTAAAGTTCGTGATGTAACACGGCGCCATTGAATTTTGAGAGAGTCATCAACGTTTTCGCTGTGAGCATGGGCTGTAGCATATACCGCACGAGCAAGCTCGGAGTTATTATTCTCTACAGGTTTTACGGGAATTTTGTATCCACGATGGGCAGGAAGAAATACGTGACTGATAGCATACTCCAATTGAGCGGAAGACCTCCAGAGCAAGGCTGGTTGAGAGTGAGGGTCATCATTATGCGAACCGAGAGTGGGGTCAGTGGACATGGAGGTTGTTGAGTACATCTGAGTTCAGGTACTACTGGCTGGCGGTGCCAGAGCCGTCCAGGCACGTAAACTGTCAAAGGGACCTGCAAATATATAGCACATGGTAGGGTCATGACTACTCAAACTTGAAAATGAGACACAAATGGTGGTGCACGAATGTGAAAATTGGATGTGAGGATCTCGGACGCGACTAAAAAGAAACGAGGAGTTCGATACAAAAAGTGGTATCACGTTCGATGTCACGGTTACCATCGTTGTGTTGATGCATCCCAGCGTGATCTACATCGACCGCCGTCACCATATCGTCGCCCTGTTCATGTCCATACCATTGTTGTCTTCTCCGGCGTGCCTCTCTCATTCCCATTTGAAAGAATTACTATCCGAGTCGAGAGCGAAACTCAGTCGTCGTGCGTGAACAACGGACTGACTTGTATTCACCTATCGAGAGCGGAACTATATACAGGTTAGCTCGAGTAGGTAAATAGTAAACGATCTAGCTACCTCAGTCGTCGTGTATGAACAACGGACTGAGGTGTTCCGGCGAAAAAGAAGGAACTTATATACGATACAGAAAGTATACTAAGAAGAAAGGAGATATGAGGATCTTGTAGAGATCCGGGCATAGGTCAAGTACAAATATTAAATACGCGGTCAGTACAATGTGCTCGTATGACGAAGATAGTATACCGGAGGAATGCAGACGTTGTGCGCCATGTGCGCGCCGGTAGTCCGGTCGGCCCGACGTCGTGGCTGCGCACGCGGTTGCTAATTTCAACACCATCTTCACCCCCATGTTTTATATTATCTATTAGTTCAATCGACATTTGTCCCCATCTACCTTCATGGGGTGACTTTTCCGAGGGAACCCCATCTGCTCTTTGTCTGATTACCCGATTCGAACCTGCGAGCAACGGCCTAGAAGTGGTCTTGAGATATGTTTAACCAGCCAACTCGAATGTACGCGGTGTGATACAAACGCTTACATGATGATGTGTATCGCAGTTTTTTTTTGGCAACCAACCATACGTCGTCCAATCTGACTGACGAGTAGACCGGGATCCTTGACAAACTTGCGGCAGGTCGAAATATTTTTTGCACACCATCTACCTCATCTCGCCGCGCGGACCGGTCGTTCGCAATTCTCGTATCAGTAAGAAATTCATTACATCTCACCACGTCATACCCATCCATCACCACGAACTCTCGTCACGATTAAAGAAAAAATAACCCATTTTAGACATCCCATCCATTCGTCGACATGTCCATTGTCAGAAACATTTTCAGAGCGCACCCCGTCCAGCCGTCTACAACAACCCCATCAGCCCAACCACGTCCAGCAAAGAAAAAAAAAAGACAACCCACCTCGATCGGAAGCAACAATGTAAACAAGGCAGAAGCCATGAACAAGGCCGCCGACACAAACACCGGTCTGTAGCCAGTCCCGATCAGCATCGATCAATCCTCGATGCCAAACATGCCCAGACGAGACCTACCCGTTCGCCGCATTCGCGGAAATACTCCCCGTCGCGGGCGTCGTCGCAATCTTAATCAATGGCGCGATGAACCCCCCAATGCGGTTCAGTGCCGAACAGAGCGCGTCGCCCGTACCGCGGTGCGGTGCAGGGAACGACTCTGGGGTATATGCGTACAAGATGCCGTACATCTGAAAGCGTCGCGCACGACGAGTCAATGTCAGTCTCTTCGTCTCATCGCACACGTCAGAGCGTCACTCACCGCATTCCTAAACACCGCCGAACAAAACTAAGCCAAAGCGTATCAGTGAGAGGGAGTTCAAAAGGATACGCACTGCACTAGCCCATTTGCACACGAATACCCCAGCACTGCCTGAGGCGTCTTGCTCGTCGTGAACAAAAACATGAACACGCCAGACAACAACGTAAACGCCGCCAGCGAAAACTTGCGTCCGCCCAATGTGAACCGACCAAACCCGCGGGTCAGATCAACCACCCAGCACGCGATGAGCGAACCAGGGATGCCCAACACCGAGACGATGGCGTAATTGCGGTATGTGATGTTGAGGCTCGTGGCGCCTTCGGCGGAACTGCGCGCCTCGAGGTAGAGCGGTAGGTAAGCACTGTAGAGGGGATATGCGATTCCAATCAGGCTGTGAGGGGTTAGTGGATAGTTCGCTGGTCAGATTCGGGAGTAACTAACCCCCAGATGAGAATGATAAAAGCCGTATTCACCGCCAGCCGACGGGTAGAAAAGAGCGGCTTGACGTGGGACCTGTAACACGTTCGCGACAACCGATCGCTGACAGCAGAGACACGTACAAAGAAACGTCAGTGAAAGAACGGCGCAAAGACTCGCGCCAGCTCTTGGGCGCAGTGGAAGATTCCGAGATCTTGTGGAAATCCTCGATTTTGAGTGAAATGGTTCTGCCGTTGCGACGTGCAATGTGTTCGAGAGCCTGATCCAACAATTGGTCGATCGAGTCGTGTACCTTATAAGCGATACGCACCGCGAGGGCTTCCTCATCTCGTCCTTGAGCCAACAAGTACTTGGGCGATTCCTGTAGATCAAATATAAAATAACGTCCGACGAATGCCAGGAACGTAATCGCGCCACTATACGCTCGCATTTAGTCTCAAAGTTCTCACGATCAAACGTCGACTGACAGAGTAAATCTACGAACGCGTTGGCCAACGAGCACACAAACGAGAAGTTTGCACTCACAGGGTATATCTCCAGCCCATATTATCAGATCTAGCGCACTCTCCAGCAGGGAGATTGGGATTGCATGAATAGTTGTCGATAAACACCCAGCTAATCAAGGATGCGACTAGCTGTCCGAGCGCCCACCATACGGAAAGTAGGGTGAGAGTCCACTGATGTGATGCCGGTACGAACTCCAAGTAAAGAGCGCCTAGGGCACGTAGTCGGTCGACCTGCAAATCCCCTCGAGAAATCGTCACGCACCGTCTACAGGAAGACTAAGAAGAATGAGCCACAATTTAATAAACGACCGACAAAATAGACTCACTTGCCACCGACCCCGAACCCCATGCATGCAATCAGAGAAGAAAATGCAACAAAGTTGAGTGCACCCCCGGCAGCAATGCCAAAGACTCCCCCAAGGAACAAGGTCGCGTTGAACGACACCTTGCGCCCGATAATGTCTGCCAAGGCGCCCCACGTTGTCGCACCGACGATCATACCCGCAAACTCTGCCAACACCGCATACTCGACATACTTGGGAGTAAACTCTTGCTGTACTTGACCCAGCACGATAGCCAAACCCTGGAGCCACAAATCTATTTTGATGAAAAAAAAAGTGATGGCGATTGAACTTGGCACAAGTTCCAGGGACAAGGCACGACGCACTATCAGCTAGCCATCCCAGGCCACTAAGGACAAAGAGCTGTTGCTGATAACGGCCAAATCCGATTCTTGTTCCCAGATCAGTACTTGGCATTCAACGTGGGATGCAGATACGTACTCTTCCTGCATGCACTTGTTGACTGTCACGTGGCAGAGATGAATGGGGATACGGGGGGACGATAACGAGCAGACTCACCGAGCGCACACTTGAGCTCATAGTCTCGTTCAACGCCGTTCGCAAACGACAAATCTGACACCGAGCCACCATCCTCGCTCGCTGCGACCCGTTTCTCATCTGACTTTTGCGCGGCAGAGCTCATGTCGTCATACACAGCAAACAGAGGGAAAAGAGAAATAAAGGATGGGAGGGAAAGACGGTGTTCCCACGCAAGATTGAAACGGGGCGGCCCTTTTGTATCGGCGAGCGATGCGTGTCCAAGAATGACAATTTAAGATAACTCCAGCTCGGCAATGAATGAATGTTCCATCGTGATGTATATTTATGGGGAGTTGGAGTTGAACGGAACGGACCAATCACGCGGTGTTTTTCCAGGAACGGACTTGGGAAAAAGCCTATCGTGTCCAGTGTCCACCGACTTGTCGAATAGGACGGAGGAGGGCAACCAAAAAACGCGCCGTTTTGCAGTTGACGGAAGGTGTCGCAGGATATCGTCGACATGACAGACACGGTTCGGTCCTCGTGGACTAAGCGATGGCACAAGTCGCACCAAACAGAAAGTATTGTCAGACAGCATTTTCACCTGTTCCTCGCCGGAGTCAAGTCTGCGAGCGACAGCTTGTCTTGATGGAAAGTCGCAAAGACCCGCTCGTAACCTTCGACGAGCTGAAAGGTGGATCAAACACGTCTGTCAAATGGAGCGTAGCAGATGTCGCTTGGCATTCGCACGTGCGACACCATCGCAGTATCGCATGTGCGTCCAGCAACGATCGTTTGCCACTGATTCAAAACTGTGGGGATGTCCGATCTGAGCAAGTTCGGCGCCAACTCTCGTGGTCAACTATTGTACTATGTATTTACAGTACGCCGCCAGGACCGACCGAACCGGTCATCTCGTCTCACCGATTCCAAGGCTTTGTCAGGAACGTATCACGGACCCTTCGCTGGCATGTCGCCAACTATTCCATGCAACGATTTTGCCCGACCACTTTGACACGCCATCTGCCGAGATAGGGATCGGGTCAACCAGGTCTCTCGCGGCAGATCAGCCTGCAGCTGGGGTTTAATCCTAGTCCCAGTCCCAGTACTAGCACTAGTCCCTCAACGCCTCAATCTCCCGCCTACTCTTTTCTAGGTACGCCTCGTACGAGTCCTTCGCTTGATATTGGTCTATGTACCATCGTCAACCCCCTCCTCTCCAACAACAGTAACAGAAAAGAAAGGAGGGACACGACTCACCCGGCCTCCCAGCCAACGCCCTAAACCTCGCTACCACCTCCCGATTATGTCTCATCGCAGCCACTTGAACGTGTTTGATCGTGCCTATCACCGATCCTCTATCGTCATCGTCCCGTTCGCACACGAGATAACAGAGAGACGGAACGTACCGGACACGTGCACAACCCTCGGCACGACCCGCACCCCATTGATGTTCGTCAGCAACGTCAGACCACCCCACGCGATCCTGTGCTCGTCCCGCGCGACACGGATAATACACATGCGCGTCGCGGGCGAAAAGTATTTCACTGCCCCCCGTGAACGATGTGCACATCCCGAGTCAGCAAAAAAAAAAAAAGAAAAAAAAATAAGGGAGGAGAGACGCACCTATCAAAGAAGCACCTACGGCGCCCCAACCTGCGTCCCCGAAGTTGGTTATCAGGCTCTGGCGCAAGGACGCGTGGACGTGTTTAGCATCGAACGATGCAGGTAGGTACGGTGCCGGTGCGCGTTCTGCATCAGAGAGCGTGATAAACTCGACCAGAAACCATCGATTCTGTTCGAAACCGTGAGCGCGACGACCAGCGGGGCGGTGGTTGAACGTACTTTGAACCGAACCATGAAAAAGGAGTATCTTACGCTTATGTCATCCGCACCTCTTTCATCGTGCCCACGCGAGAAAGGAGCTCGTCGGGCAGCAGTGGGCACTGAAGGGGATATTCGGTACTGCGGGTTTCTGTGAGTTGGAGAGTCTTCTCTTCAGAGACTTCAATTTGATTACTGTATTATATTCGATGCGTCGTAATAATTTGCGCCCTTCTACTCGATCCGTCCTTTCAATCTAAAACAATCCTACAACCGCACAATCCATCCCTCGTTAAGCCCCGCCACTGCATCTTTCCCCGTCTTCTCTCGGGCGACGCCCTCTGCGATAGCGCCACGTCTTCGTGCATATGTTCATAATCTCTCGATGGCTCGGAACGTCATTTCCGGCGCTACTGGATTGACACTAGATTGACTGTGTCTACGACCTAGTACAGCAGCAGCGACTCTCCAGCAATTCAAACAGCCTCGATTTACTCTGCACTGCTCGTAAAACATACAACATACATGGATCATTGAAACGAATGGCAGGTCGAAAAGAAACAAGTACACGATTTCGCGGTCAGAGGAACACGTTTCCTAGGAAATGAAATGCTGGTTTTTCAAGCCACCCCAGGGCCCGGCGTCGTCACCGCCGACTTTCTGACAGAGTGCTTGTCAAGCGCTGGCATTCGATGGTGGCCTCGACTTGGCCAAGCATCTGTCATGCTTGACATGCGTCTTCTCCAACCACATCGAGGCAAATACCCCCCGAGTCCCCCTCGGCCAGGTGGCCCTCCCCCGGTGCAGGGTCCGCAAAGGCAATCGTTTGCGAGGGCAAGCCGAATCCAGTATCAATCCCCTGAGAGCCACGCACGTCCGACTCATAGAGCTCCCGTATGCTGATGATGAACCGAGGCATCGTGCAGAATATAGCGATGGCTCCAAACGAGGACAAGAAGAGCATCAAAGTGGTGTTTATCGCACCACCGAATTCGTTGTCGAACAGAGACGTGACGTTGTTGAGTTCATTCCTGGGGGTTCGATCAGGATAGGACGATAGTAGTATTAATAGGAAAAAGCCTGGTTAGGATAACCAGACGCAGGAGGATCGCGCGACGTACGCAAGGAAATATACAATGCCGTCCTTTGCGAGTTGCTGCATGTATCGGTTTGGTTGCCATTGTTTAGTCGCTTTGTACATCGTGACAGACTGCTTCAAGGTTTGTACAATGGCCAGAACCAAGAGGGCAGCGCCAAGAACGAATCGCGGAAGATTTTCGTAAAGACTGAGCAAGGATGGGGAGTTGCTCAACGAACTATTGCAAAAAGAGTAATCCAAGATTTGGACAATTGTGACTAGAAAAATGACAAAGTACCACAAGGATTAAATTACAGAGACAGATAACTTGACTCGAGACATACCCGATAGGTGAGTATTTGGGTTGTTGTATATCCCAACTAGAACGAAAGAAACGATGACCTGGAAACCATAAGTAAAAAGTAGGACATAGAGAATGTACTTGGATCGATTCCACATAGCATATACCCGAAGGATCATCACCACTGTTGTTTAGTGCATTGTGAATGAGACGATACTGGAGAGGGAAATGGCTCACAATCGGCAATACTGAGGAATACTGGGAATTCCCAGCTGCTCAACAAAAGGAGTGCAGTACCTGAAAATATATTTCACGCGAGTTTGGAGAGACGAGCTCCCTGTGCTTACACCTATATGAGACTATGATCAAGACAGCTTTCAATCAGAATGTAGCACGTACGTCTGTCCAAAATGTTCATCAGCTACGGAAAGTAGTGCAGCTGGACGGACCTTCAGAGGACCAGGAACGAATGTACTACTAACTAGGCAAGTAGTATCCTATCGGTTGACGGTGAACAAACTGAATTTACCCAGACCACTGAGACTTGATGCAAAATTATCGTTAGCTGGGTGTTTAGTATGCATTATAATGACTATCAACTCACATAGCGTCACAGAGGCCCAGATAGCGGACCTACGAAGCGACTATCAGCATGACGTATGTAAAATGAGGTGTCCTTGGAAACTTTCACGTACCAGGACGAACGCCGTAGAGACCCAGCTCCAAGACCTGCGCTATCAGATTGTCAGCATTCTTGCTGGTTGTTTGACAATTGTTATATCGTTACCCATACGTAGTTGATCTGCAAACGTTGGTCAGCGATAAAGACGTGGCAAACCGCAATATCACACCTCTCTTGGAACAGTGAGGACTATACGTGATGAGTATGAATGTACGATCATCTCTGATAGTCCATGAGCTCGTCACTCACGATAATCATACACGACGGCAGTAACAATAATAACTGCGCTAGTTCATGAGATTCAGCTTTGGAAGAATATGCGAGAGATCATACGAGAAGTATAGTTATTCATCTGGAGAAGCTCCAGAGCGGACTGCAAGTCGGAGGACATGAGAGACACAAATAAATTCAGACCTCCCTCTCTCTCAAAAAAAAGAAAGAATGCTTATACGATATAGAGGTGTGGAAACCGAGGCAATGCATTCTCCTTGGCGCGCTTACCTTGCGATGATCGTACCGTCATGTTTGAGCCAAAGAAGCAGAAACCCTTGAAGCTGTACTCAGCAATCTCGATGCTTCAAGCATTTAACGAGACACCCGAGGCTCATACCACCGTAATCGACGACCCCTGATGTGACAGACACCTCTGACCTCCGATTCCATCGAGTGGCTCGTTAGAAGCGGAATGACGTGGAACCAATTTGATCATAAATACCAATATACACCAAACTCCACTCATTCTGCCACTTCATACGTGGACGCGGATGCGGCTTGGAGCATCAATGATGTCATATCATTCTGTGGGTCATGCGATTGTTGATGAGCAATTGGGGAATGGACAGTTAGGGTGCTTACATCATCAACCACCTCTTCTGGTTGCGACAAATGCACGGGACGCTCGCCCGCCTCACCACACCTACGCACTTCAAAATCACTCTCCGGCGCTCGGCCATCGCGCTCGGCGAGCGTAAAAAAGAGACTTTGACTGCGCTCGGGTTACACCGGCGTATGCAGACCGTCTATCATGTACACTCCCCCGAAACAGCGGGAAAGATATTAAAAGTCAAGGAACTCGTCGAGGTCGAAAACGTACCCGCGAGTGCGGTGCGGACGCAGGCGGAGCAGCGGTGGGAGAGGAGAGCGCCGAGGGGGTATTCGATCGGGCGGTCTTGGTTGGGCGGGTTTTCGTGAGCAGGAAGCGTACGTCGTCGTCGTTCCATCTCGCGTCTTTTTTTTGCTCACTGGATAGTAGACTTGACTCTAAACCGTTTGTTATCGTAATTTACCCTCTTCTACAATCCATCCTTTTTTTTGTCAAAATCTAAAATAATCCTACAACTTGGCTTCCATCCAAGCACCGACGCCCTCGTCTCTCGCAAGCCCCTGCCACTGCATTCTTCTTCGTCTTTCTTCGGCAACGCGCGACTCGGCCCACGCAACGATGCCGTCCGCAAGCAAGTCAATGTCCTTGCGTGTATGTGCGGCATGGAGACAAATACGGACGCGTGCGGTACCCTTAGGGACCGTGGGCGGGTGGATGGCCTTGGTGTGTAACATCACGCCCGGGTCAGACGATGCTGCGTACGAGCGCAAAAAGGACGAGAGCGCGCGGGGGTCGGACGTGAGTATCGGTATTATCGGCGAAGGGCGATGGAACGCAGGCGGAGCGGGCGTGGTAGTGGGTGGGACGTCCGTCTGCACAAGCCACGGTTCAGTAGTGCCTGTGGGTGGGTCTCTCGTCTCTAGGTTCGGAGGCGCAAGATGGTCGGGCAGGCTGAGTAGCGATGGGGGATAGTTTTTGAGCCGTGCGCGGAGGAGGTCGACGAAATAGGTCGACAGGCCGAGCAGGTGAGCGGCGAGCTGAGGGGGTGGCATCAAACATTCTGATACGTGCGAAAGCAGGACGACGCACCGCTTCTGTCGTGCCGTCCTCGAGCATGTCAAACGAGCAGTGGATGGCGGCGACGTGTGCAAACGAGAGCGCGGTCGTGTATATCAGACTCCTCGCGTAATTGAGCAGATAATCCTTGACGAGCTCGGTTGTCAACAAGACAGCTGCCCAAGCGTCACTAAAGGGGACGAGCGGAACGAAGAGACATACCTCCAGAGGACGCCAAGGCCTTGCCGAAGGTGTGCAGCCTCGCAAAGACCCTGTTTTCCAACCCGAGATCGACGACCAATCCGCGACCCTTGGGACCATAGATTCCCGTTGCGTGCGCCTCGTCGACGA